>PVJA010030673.1:0-25593 GCA_004027025.1 Myocastor coypus
GTTTCATGCGATCTATGTCTTTCCTATATTGCTCCGTCAGGGAGTCCATCATTTTTCTATTCTCCTCTAATTTTTTATCGATGTCTTCTTTAATAGTATTGAAGTCTGTCATTATGGTTATCCTTTCTCTCTCTAATACAGAGATTATTTCTGTTCTGTTCTCCTTTCTACTTTTGTGTAGTTGTTCCCCTACTTGGGACGCTAGTGATTTAGGCATGTCTTTGTCAACTTTGGATATTATTTCTGCTCTAATGTGTTCTATATGTTTCTCCAGCCGTTTTTCCACTTCATGTATTTCTTTTTTCACTTCATATGTTATCTCTGATCTCAGTTGCTCTATAAGTTTCTGCACTTGTGTGTCTGACTCAGATGTTACCAATTCAGAGGTTTTATCTGTATGGTTCCTATTTTCTTCCATGATAGTGTCTTCTGTATTTGGTTTGGGTGGGCATGGGCCCTGAGATTGCCTCCTACTCCTTGTTGTTATAATTTTGTATGGAAGTGGCCTCTGCACTTTGGTGGCGTTATGCTGTGTCTATGGGCGTTTGGTCTGGAGACTCCAAGCTGGTTCCTCTACAGAGGTTCCTGACTCTGTGCTGGAGCTCTGGCTGCCAGCTTCTGTGAATCCCGGCAGACGTGGTCCGTGGCGGACGCGCGGCCTGTGCTACCGGCTGGGACTCGGTGGGACTGGAACAGGAACTTAGTTGCAGGAGCGCAGAGGTGGGGCTGAGGGGTGCAGGTAGCTTACCCGCGGCGGACGCGCGGCCTGTGCTACTGGCTGGCTCACTGGGAAAGAATTATACTAGCACTTGACTACCAGGAGGTGGAGATTATTTGGACCATCTTACAAGGTGCAAGTCACACTGATTTTTCAACATCTGATCTTGTATACCATTACAATCAGCACAGCAGCTAGAGTGATACTATTAGACAGTTTGTTTCTGTCACTGCATTTTTCAGAGATTTCTATTGATGCAAGTCTCACTAGTAGTAAAAACAGCTCTTTATCATAGCATAAGTTTAAGTGACCTAGGCTTAGGCTTTTTAAAAAAATTTATGTTTAAATGACCTAGTCCTTTTGCTAAGCTTAATTCTGTGTTACTGCCCCTCGACTCTTGGTTTTGGTGGGTTTTTTTGGTCTTATGGTATTACTAGGGATTGACTACAGGACCTCACACATCTTAGGTGAGTACACTTTTAAACCATAGTCTCAGACCTTTGTAAAAAAATAAAAATAAAAATAAAATTTAAATTCTTGAGACAAGATCTCATTAACTTGCCCAGGCTAGACTAGAACTTTTAGCCTTCCAAGTAGCTGGGATTCCTGGGCTATGCTGTTGTGAGTTGGCTTTTCCTTGTTCTAGTTGCGTAGGCTGTTATAGGTTCTTTGAACAACCCAGCATTCTCTCACAATATTCTATCTAAAAGATTTGTGTTTGTCTTCTGATTTCCCAATATTCTGATATTGACCTATTATCATTTTAATGAGGTCTCCTGAGTCCTTGATATTTTATACCTTCCTACTTTCGTTTATTTATTTTACTGTTATGGTGCTGGGATTGAACCCAAGACTTTCTTGCACTTCTCCTATGTGCTATAGTGTGTGCTTTATTTTGTTTTCTTGATTTTTTTTTTTTCCACTGACTTTGAAGGGCTAGGGCCAAAATATTGGCTGTCCTTGTAGCCTTTCTTTTTCTCTAGTTTTTTGATCAAAAACTTAGAAGAGAAGCTTAGTGATACTATTACTCTATAACATACATACTTAAGCTTAACATCACTGTCTTTCTGAATATCAAATGCCTTAGACTTAACATGGAACTGGTATTTTTCATTAATCATTGATATTCTTTTTTATTTTTATTATTTTTAAACCTTATTTATTTGTTTGTTTGTGTTATGGCTGGCACAGCCTGCCCTGAGGTGGGGTGGCACAGCTTGTGGTGTCAGGGATCAAGAAGTGGTCCCAGCACTTGTCTAAACTTTCCTAGGCAGACACTTTAGACTGCTGAGCCATCTTGCTGGCCCAATCATTGATACTCTGATTTTGAGACAAGGTGTCACTATGTATAGAGGCTGATCTTGAACTCATTAGATAGCCAAAGCTGGTTACTATGTTTTTATATTACATATTGTGTATTTCTCATGGAGTATAATAAGCTTGATAAAGGCAAGAATTTTTGTTTGGTTTATGGCTATATATCCAAAACCTAGAAAAATGTCAAGCACAGTAGATGCTCAATAAATATTTACTACATGACTAACATGGCTCTTGTTAACTTTGTACTAACTGGAATATTAGAGAAATGGTGAGAACTTGTATTTTTTTAGCATGGGAAGTATAGTCTTAATTGCAAGTGTTCACTAGCTGTAATGCTAAGTTGAGAATTTTCTCCTTTTGAAAAACTTTAAATTTAAAAAGAATAGTGTGGTTATGTGGCTCAAGAATTAAAGCGCCCTATCTCCAAATATCCCATTCTTTTGCTTCTTTGTCTCTTCCATCAATAATCACTATTTCTTTGTGTGTGTTGGGGGGGTGGATAGTGTGCTAGTGATCAAACCCAGACTTTCATGCATGCTAGGTGAGTACTCCGCCAGTCCAGTTGTTACTACTATGTTTTTTTGTGGTTTTTTTTTTTTTTTTTTTCTTTTTTGAGACAGGGTCTTGCCATGTAGCTCAGGCTGTCCTTGAGCTCACTTTTTGTAGCCCAGGCTAGCCTCAGACTCACATCGATCCTCCTGCCTCAGCCTCCCAAGTGCTGGGACTACAGGCATGCACCACCATGGCCTGGCTACTACTCTTATATCAATTCTTTCTAATGTTTTATATGAGTTTGTGTGTTTCTGAGTCTTTCACAAACGTTAACTATGTGTTCTGTTTTACATATTTATTTTTTCCCTTTGTGTCCTGAAGATCTTCCCTTTGAGGGATTTTGAGGCCATATCTAGAATAAGCCAGAAAGAGTATCTTGCTTTTATCTGTAATGTTTGCCCTTGTACCTGCTAGACACTTACCATCCTTGTCTCTGGGAGGGGACAGCCCTGAGCTTCAAATCCTGGCTCCAGCAGTGACTAGTTCTGAGGCCTTGCCCAAGTTATTTAACCCTGGAGACTGTCACATTCTTCATTGGTAAAGGGCATTACCAGGGCAAACCAATGATTATGTAAAGGAGCTGGCCTATAATGGCAATTCTTTACCATTATCCTTTAAAAAAAAAGTCTCAGGTAATTTGGAGGTGAAGATTAAAATGGCAGTGTTACAAAAGTGATAGCCCTAAGCACTTTTTAGGAATATTACCAATGTTTCATCACAAGTCTTTTTCCTAGAGCTTGTTCATGGGTAGCTTGCATTCTTTTGTATACTGAGATAGGAAAGCTGATGCTCAGTGGACTGTGTAATATGCTAATGAGACCCAGGAATGTTGCATTTTACACTATTGCTCTGTTAAAGCCTGGGTCAAGGAATGGTGGCTAGGCAGTTTGTGGTACCTGTAAGTAATTTCATACATGTTGCCCCTACAAATTTTCTCCTGATTTAAAAAATGTTCTGATAAATTAATGTCTCGTTACTTTTCTCTGATTGCTGGGACACAATGCCCAACACCCAAAATTAAGGAAGGCAAGGTTTATTTAGCTTACAATTTGTGGAGGTTTCACTCCATACTGAGCTGGCTCCAAGGCAGTGACACATGGCAGAGGGCAGCAGTTCATGACAGCCGGAAACAATGAAATAAGAGCAGAAAGGGAGCAGCAGTGGTGGAGGAGCAATGCTGAGCAAGCCTCTCTCCTCTCCTTTCCCTTCCTTTTATTGCATTCAGGCTATCTGCCCCAGGTTGGGTATAGCACTCACACCCATAATCTCAGCATTGGATGATGAATTAATCACAAACTGCATGAGATTTTGGAGAACAACTGGACACAAACCATAACAGCTCCCAAATAAGTAGATGCTGAGATCTGTTGTTTTAAGAAATTGCTCCTTGAAGACCTTGTCCTATATACTTCTTAAAACACATAGATTTCAGACTCAAATCAGTGTCTGAGAAAGAACTGCTATAAAAGACCCTTGAAGGGGCCCCCGCGGGATGGCGCAGTGGTCTAAAGCACCTGCTTGGGAAAGCTTGGGAGGCTTGAGGGACCGCAGTTCGATCCCCGGCACCACATGCTGCGCCAGCCCTGCCCTTGGGGTGAGCTGAGCTGGCCATAAAAATGAGTGAATAAATAAACAAAGGTTCTGAAACAAGAAAAAATAAATAAATTTAAAAATTAAAAAAAAAAAAGACCCTTGAACAGCCTAATGATTTTTCTCTGAGTCTTTGTAATTCCAGGCATATAAATAGAACAATTCGTAGTTTAATAAACTTTTATTTTTTAAAAATTGTGTTAATAGGTTGTGTTCTGTATAGGGATTTGGAAGTAATTATAAATTTCAAATGAGATATTCTTTCTTGATTGCTTTTCCCTTAAAAATAGATTTCTATTTGTTAGACTCTTCTTCCTTGACCTCCAGTCCCTTGGAAAGACATTATTGGTACATCATTATTCTGTTAGGATACCTAGCACAGTGTGCATTGCTACTCAGATAATGGAAACTGGTCTCTCTTCAGGTTGTCGAGGGAATTACCATTTTATGGAAAATTGTCAGTTTTCTGTTTTTAGCCTTTTTCCTGAAGTATAAGATATGTATAGAACAGTGAACTAATTATAAATATACAGTGTAATGAATTATCACAAATAGAATATACCTAGATGAAGAGAGAAAATTTCTAGCACTCCAGAATTCCCATTTGTACTGTTTTTTAAAAAAATGTATTTTAGTACAGGGTCTATAAGATCTTACTATGTAGATTAGACTTAGAGTGATTCTCCTGTTTTCAGCCTCCCAAGTGCTGGGATTACAGCTGTGTGCTACCATGCCCGATCTTGTACTTATTTTTTATTTTTAACATTCAGCCAACAGCAATGGTACCACTATCCTGACTCCTTTTTGTATGTGTGTGTGTAACTGAGGATTGCACTTAGGCCCTTGAGCTTGCCAGGCAAGCACTTATTCTACTGAGCTAGCTCCCCACTGACTTCTAACATGAAGATTCATTTTACCTATTTTTGAACTTTGTATTCTTGTTTCTGACTTCTTTTGTGTAATATTCTATATTTTATTACATGTAAACCACTCATTTTCCTTTTTTTTTTTTTTTTTTTTTGGTGCAAGGTCTCACTATGTAGCCCAGACTCGTAGTGATCCTCCTGCCTCCCTAGTGCTGGGATTGCAGGTGTGTGCCACCATGCCCAGACTCCATCACAGCTCAGTGCACCCGAGGGTGGGGCTGACATGGCATGTGATGCCAGGGACTGAACCCTGGCCCCTGCACATACCTAAGCAAGCACTTAGTCCATTGAGCTCTATACTGCTGGCCCTTCGTTTTCTTGATTGAGCAGTATTGCTGCAGTTTATTTATCCATTCTAGTGTTCATAGATAACTTTTTTCGATAATGAGTCTTGTCACTGTTTTGTCCCACTAGTAGTATGTGAAAATTCTATTTCCCTGTCAAACTTGGTATTTTCTGTGTTTTTTAATTTAACTTTTCTGAGCCTGTGTGGGACCGTTTGGTTTTAGAAACTTTCTTCACATAATTTCCTTCAGAATGATGGAAAGGTGGTATTATCTCCACTTAGTACACTCTTTACATAAAAGACCAAACAGTGAAAAGGGCAGAAGGTAGGCTTTGGCTTTTCCCTCCGGCGCGGAGCTAGCTCCTCTGCTTGGGGTCCGGTGCGGCTGAGGGCCTGCCCTCTCCCGCCGGCTCCCATGGCCCAATCATGCTCGCGGGCGTGTCCTGGCCCACCTACTTGAAGATGTTCGTGGCCAGCCTCTTGGCCATGTTCGTGGGCGCCGAGGTGGTGCACAGGTACTACAGCCCGGACCTGACCATACCTGAAACTCCACCAAAGCCTGGCGAACACAGAACAGAGCTTTTGGGACTGAAGGAGAGAAAGCATGAACCTCAGGTTCCTCAGCGGTAGAAGCTGCAGCACACGACAGTGCCAAGAGCCCTGCACTCAGTTCATTTTTGTAACTCACTGACTCCACGTGCTGGTCCTCAAGTGTCTAATTCAGAGACGATTCAGGGATGCCCACTGATAGGGGAACTTTCATCATGGTTGGACCAGTACCGCTTGAAAACTGTGGAAGCACATATTCAGAGCTTCTTCATGTTATTTTGAAGATGCTGGATAACATGTGAAATAGAGTGTTTCCGTTGTCGCCTGCCATCACAGTGAAGTGGACTCTAATGGCAAGCAGGAATTATAAATGTAACAAAAAGTGATTTTTGCAAAAAAAGAAAAAAAGAAAAAAGCAGGTAGGCTTTGGAGTTTAGCAGGCCTTGAATTCATGAGCCCAAGATTCCTCATTATGAAAAGCCTCTCTTGAATAACTGTTGTAAGGAATGTAGAACATATGTAAAATCCCTCCCATAGAGTGTATACTCTGCACATCCTAGCAATATTGGTGTGATTTAGTATTTGATAAATTTTACCTTAGTTTATTTATGTTCATTTGAAGTTTTTAATGGTGTTTTTCAAGTACTGCTAGGAGTGAAATGCCTTTACACATGAAAAAGGAACTATGACTTGTTATACAATAAGTCATATATTCTTTTTTAGGCATCTTACTGTCAAGAATAGGTTGTTAAGCCACGCGTGGTGGCGCACACCTGTAATCCCAGCACTCAGGAGGCTGACGTGGGAGGATCTGTGAGAGTTCAAGACCAGCCTGGGCTACAAAACTGAGCTCAAGGCCAGCCTGAACTGTATAGCGAGACCCTGTCTCAAAAAGACAAAAAAAAAAGGAATAGGTTGTTAAAATCCAAAGGATCATTAGGTAGAAAACTTAGGCTGACATTAAATTTGAAGATGTCCAGATTTGTATATTTAATATTAAAAAAAGCTCATGCCTTGAAAGGTATTTTTAAAGGAAAAATGGACAAAGATAATGGTGGCTCCTAAACCCCTTCCCCAAAGCAATCCAGTAATAGAAGAGCAAAGATTGATATTGTTTCTGGAAATTTTTAATAAAGGAAATGGTACTTTAGTAAGACAGAGTCAGTTTTGAAAATTCCCTTAGGGCATTATTAAAGAAAGCTATAACTAGGAAAAGAACTGAACGATTGTCAGTAACATTTTTTAGTTGTCCCCTGAATAAAGTTGTACCTTATAATAAGACTTAGGACTGAAAGCTCTTGTGTCCTGGTTCTTACATCTTGTCAGCTTTGGAAAGAACTCCCTTACTTTCATGGATTAAAAGACAGGATGGAGCGCTTGAACAGCATGGTATATCCTTAACATGTTTATGAAAGGGCCATGCTTGCATTGGGTGACTTGAATCATGCAGTGGAACTCTCACATGCTGCCTGATGGGACATCATGTGTGTACCACTGTTGGTCGAGCTCCCTGCTGGCACAGTCTTATATACTGGTTTTGGTTCAAGTTGGTGGGAAATGTGTTAATGTATCTTAGCCTTTACCAGGGATTGAATTCAGGACCCTGAGGAAACTAGGCAAGCACATATTCTACTGAACTATCTCTGCCTGGCCCTAGCCAACTTTTAAAATAGTATTTAAAAGTAAGTTTAGCTACCTTGATACAGTCTGGTAGTTGTTTTGATTGGATACAGTCAATGGGTGGATGACGCCCCCCCAATGTAGTAGTATTTAGAAAATAATCAAAAAGTAGTGGACTCACTAAAGAAAGTAACAGTACTTCAGTTATAGATAATGATGACATTCCACTCTGTGATATAAGAAATCTTCACTATATGGTGAACAGCATCTAATTTTGGTAATGGTGGACTTAATATCGTATTTCATCAATTCTAGCCACACACCTTTCCTATACTCAGAACCATCTCTGAATCAAGATATGTCGAAAGTTTAGTGGTACTTGACAGCATATTTTTCTTTCTCACTGGTGTGTATATTCTTATAAATAATGTATGAGATTTGATGAAATACAGTATTGAGTGACAAGAGTTTAAATTTGAAAACACTACAGTAGATGATTATAAGCTATATTTTGTTTCCTAGGGAGTTAGGACTGGATCACATTTTGAAGTTTGAGAAGCATTTTAAGAAGACAAAAAAAATGAACTCAGTAGGTCTTTCAGTTTATCATGTTGTATCGCACAAAGATGTCTTGTCATCTTTTATTTTAAATTTATTTTACTTTTAAAGGTTTCTTTCTTTCTTTTTTTTTCTTGTTTCAGAACTTTTGTTTGTTTGTTTATTTATTTATTTTTATGGCCGGCTCAGCCCATCCTGAGGGCAGTGCTGGTGCAGCATGTGGTGCCGAGGATTGAACCGTGGTCCCTGCAGCCACCCAAGCTTTCCTAAGCAGGCGCTTTAGACCACTGAGCCATCCTTCTGGGCCCTGCCTTGTCATCTTGTGCCCTCTCTTTTTAATTAGCATATGTTTGTAATGCAAGGTGAATACATTAATTGTAGGGATTTGGTACATGCACATATTACATCTTAATCCTTTATATTTCCTGTTCCTCTCCCCCTTCTATCCCTAGATTCCTTTCCCATCTGAAAAAGATCTATCACCTTGTTTCCTATTATCTTTTATTTTACTGTAATTTATTTATATTTTGGATTTGTAGTAGAAGAGTAACCATGTAATATTTAAGCTTATGTGCCTGATTTATTTCACTTAACATTATGAATTTAAGGTATATCCATTTATATTTTGATTCTTCCTTTTTTTTTTTAAAGAATTTTAAAAATTTTATTTATTTTTTTGTTGTTTCAGAACCTTTGTTTGTTTATTCACTCATTTTTATGGCCGGCTCAGCCCTCCCCGAGGGCAGGGCTGGATCAGCATGTGGTACCTAGGATCGAACCGCGGTTCCTACAGCTGCCCAAGCTTTCCCAAGCAGATGCTTTAGACCACTGAGCCATCCCTCTGGGCCCCTATATTTTGATTCTTTTCCCCTAGTCCCCTCTCCTCCCTTTAGCTTCTCTTTGCTGTCCTTTTTACAAAGGTTTCTTTACATTTTATCCTTTGCTTTAATCCTTTTCTTCCTTCCCTTCTTTCTTCTTCCTTCCCCTGTCCTAGTTCCTTTTCTTTTTGCAGTTTTTTCCCACCTCACAGAATCCGTGGTACATTTTGGTCCTTATTAATTCTTTCAGTTTTTTTTTTTTCTTTTAATAAGAAATAACAATGTGATATTTTCAAAAACAAGTTAGTAGTACATTCCCAATAATTGATACAATGCATTAGTGTTGTCCTTGTAATTACACAGAGCACAGGATGTAGACATGATAATTTTTCTAATCATTGTTGGTACAAAAAATTTCTTCTCATTGAACTGAGAGAAAGTAGCTGTATACGTAGTCCAGTATTCCATAATCGCAATGGATTATTGGTAGAACTGGCAATGTTGGAAGCTGTTGATTTAAGTCTTTTACAACTTGGCATACTAGTCTAGCTTTACGTTTTATGCCCCATGGTTAAACTTTTCTGCTGGGTGGTTAAGGGCAAGTTAAAGCAAGATCTGTCTAATAAAACATGTAACTTTTATATCTCCCAAGGTCAGTCAGATCCCCTCAGGATTTACTTTGAAACTATGTACAGTGCTTTGTAGAACTGTTGTTAGTGTCAGCTGTCTGGATGAGTCATGGCCGTTGCTTGACCACTTTACTCTCTGTGAATGCCCAACGGAATGTTTTTTCTCTAGATGACTCTCCTTAGGCACACTATACATTATCAATCCATTTCCTCTGTGGTCCCATAAACTCCTTGAGCAGAAAACTTTGGAAGCCACTGAGTTATAGGATGTTACAGCACAGGTTCTCTTATGTCCTGAGTCCTCACTGACCTTAAAGGGATAGGGCAAAATATATATATATGATAGGGCAAAATATTGGCAATCCTTGTAGCCCCTTTTTTCTTTTCTTTAATTATTGGTCTATAAACTTAAGATTCTTAACCCTCCAGAAGAGAAGCTTCATGATACTAGTACTCCATAACACAGGTACTTGAGCTTAACATCACTGTTTTTCTGAATATCAGACATCTTACACTTAACTTGGAATCGATATTTTCCATCAATCATTGATATTCTAATTAATCCCTATACAACGTGATAAAAGCAGTCACACAGTTCTTTCAGTTTTTCATGCCAGAGAGATCATGAAGTGTTTACAGATGTGAGTGACTTATTTCACTTGACAGTATGGTCTCAAGTTGCATCTATTTACCTAAAAATATTTCAAGTTTCTCCTTTGTTGTGGCTGAGTAGTATTCCACCATATTTTTAAAAAACTACATCTTTTTTTATCCATTCATCAATTAATGGGCATTTGGGTCGTTTCCAGGATTTTGCTATTACAAACTGTGCTGCTATAAACATGAGTGTGCATTCTGTGGTATGAAGTATTTAATCCTTCTAGGAAGATACTCAGAAAGGGAATAGATGAAATGGGATCTCTAATGCTAGGGCTCACGCGCGCTTCCCCCCCCTCCTTGTTTTCTTAAACTATATTAAAGAAAAAAAGTAACCATGGTGGCTGGGGAGATAGCTCCATGGCACAAGTGCCTGCCTGGCAAGTGCAAGGTCATGAGTTTGAACTCCAGTTCCGCAAACAAACAAACAAAAATCTCAAAAAGTAACCATGGTAGTAAGTTTCTAGGATTCCTCCAAAGTGAGATTTGATTTATAGATACATTCTAGAAGTGTATGGTTCCCAGCTGTACTAAATAGGTAAGACACTATAAAGTAAGTCTAAAGTGTTCATCTTCCAGCTTTCTCACTCAGTGGTTGTCTTCAGATCAGCAGTAATTGCTTGAACCAGATACTATGGCTTCATTGTTTTTTTATCTCTAGCTCTATGAGTTCTTCTCTATGGAGCAATCACAGCACTTGAGGTAGCTTCATTAAGAGGTATCAAAACAAAATGTCGAAACAAAAATATGTTTGTCTAAAGCAACAGTTAAACCCTCTTTTGTTTGATTTGCCTTAGCTACTGCATCCTGTGTTGGGGTTCCTGAGCAAAATGCGAATTACCTTAGGCATTGCCAGGAAATCCTCATGCCAGGAAATCTGAAGGAGATTAGTCAGAGCCATTATACCAACCTTTAAAGTCAGGATTATTTACACCAAAATTGATCAGTGGCTCTACTTTTTTAATTGCATTTTCAATATTTTTTTTGCATTATCAGGTTTTAAGTCCTTGTATTTTTCAGCATTATCTCCCTACTTAAAGTATAACAACTAACGTAAGAGCCAGTCAGTTGCTTCTTTTCAATCCTGAATCTGCAAGGACAGTCGACATCTCTGAGATACTTTTAAAGATCTTGGGCTAGTCACTGCTGGAGATGTTTCTTAAACTGCCTCTGACTTTATAATCTTGTGGCTAATTTTTTGGTCTTCAGGCCAATCAAATTTCTAAATTCTGTTTCATCTTTGCAGTTGAAGCTGGCAGGGTTGTGGTAGTTGACAGCTGTCAACGTGGTCAGAACCTGGTCCCCTTTCCTTGCTTGGGGTCTCCCAGACCTCTGTTGGAAAGGAAGTGAGGTTGAACAGGCTGCTTAGACACTGGTGATGCAACTAGAGAATCCTGGTTTTTTGAGAAATCTCCATACCGATTTCCACAGTGGTTGCACCAGTCTCCACTCCCATAAAAAGTGCAGAAGTATTCTTTTTTCTCCAAAGACCCCTCTAGGGTTTGTTATCGAGTGATTTCTTGATGATAGATAGCCATAGTCATTCTTTCTGAAACAAGAGGGAATCTCAGTGTTGTTTTAATTTACTTCTAATAACCAGTGATGTTAAACATTTTGTCAGATTTTTTTTTTTTTTTTTTTTTTTTTTTTTTTTTTTTTTTTTTTTTTTTTTTTTTTTTCTGCTTGTATTTCTTCATCTTAGATGCCCAGTTTTGGATTGGGTCTTTCAATTTGGGGGAATCTGATTTTTTTTTTTTTTTTTTCCCGGTATATGTTCTATAAAATAGAAGTCCTGTGTTTGAGGGATCACTGGCTAAATTTTTTCCCACTCTATAAGTTGTCTTTTCACTCTGTTGCTGATTTCTTTTGCTATACAAAGCTTTTTAATGATGAGATCCCAGTTATTGATTCTTTGTATTGTTTCCTGCAGTTGAGGTTCTGTTCATGAACTATGTCTTCAAGAGTTCTCTACATATTCTCTCTTCCATCAAATTTAGTGTTTCTATTTTAATATTTAGATGTTTGATCCATTTCTGTTAATCGATTTAGCTGTTCAGAATTTTGCTGCGACAAACATGGTATTCATGTATCATGTAATATAAGGTCTTTAACTCTTTCAAGAAGATAGCCTGAAGGAGAATAGTTAAGTTGAATGGAATTTCTAGTTTTAGTTTTTAGAAGAATCTTCATACTGATTTCCATAGTGGTTAAACTAGTTTGTATTTCCACTAACAATATAAAAGAGTTCCTTTTTCCTTGCAGCCTTGCCAGGAATTGTTATTATTTGATTTCTTAATGATAGCTATTCTTTCTAGGTTAAGGTAGAATCTAAGTCCTGTTTCAATTTTCATTTTTATCATGGCCAGTGATGCTGAACATGGTTTTTTTTTTTTTTTTCCCCATGTCTTTATTGGCTGTTTGTATTTATGAGAAATGTCAACTCATTTCAGTTGCCTCTTTTCTTTTTATAATGTATTTAACAGGTCTACAGGGTCTCACTACACAGATCAGATTCTAGTGGTCCTCTTGGTTTCAGCTTCCCAAACACTGGGACTACAGGTGCACACCACTACCACCAGTCTCAGTGTGCCCTGGGACAGGGCTGGCATAGTATACTGGTGATCAAACCTGGGTCCCTGTGCTCTGCCTAAGCAGGAGCTTTAGTCCACTGAACTATCTGGCCAGCCCTCAGTTGCCCATTTTCTTTTGTTTTGGGGAATCTATTTTCTTTTTTAGTTCTTTATATATTCTAGATAGTAGTTCAATATCTGGTAGTAAAAAATAAAAGTAAAATATACTTTAGATATTAATTCTTTGTCTGAGGAATAGCTGGCAATCCCCCCCCCCCAGCCCATTTTGTAATTCTTTCTGTTCTTTCATTTGATGTAAAGAAGCTTTGTAATGTGATATAATCTCCTTCTGACTATTCTTGTTATATTTTATATGCTGGAGGTTCTGTTCAGAAAGTACTTGCCTATGCTTATGTCTTTAAGAGTTTCTCCTATCTTATCTTTCAGCATGCCAAACATTTAATATTTTGATTTTTGAGTCATTTGATTATAGTTTACTACATGGCAAGAAATAAGGGTCTAGCTTTTGTCTTCTGTTTGTGGATAGCCAGTTTTCCCAACACCATTTGCTAATAAAAAAGGTTTGCCTTTCTTCTTGTGTGTGTTTTTACCTCTTTGTCAAAGATTGGGGGGTTAAATGTATCTCGGGTTGTTTGTATATCCTGTCTTCTGTTCTACTGATCCACATGTCTGGTTTTATGCCAGTACCATGTTGTTCTTACCATTTTAGCTTTGTAATGTAACTTGAAATGTAGCATTATAATGCCTCCTGCTTTGATCTTGTTCCTGTTATCCAGGATTGCTTTTGTTGTTCTGAGTCTCCTCTGATTTCATATGAATTTTAGGATTGTCTTCTCTTTTTCTGAGAAGAATACTGTTGATGTTTTAATTGAGATTTTCTGTTTATCTAGCAATAAGAGATATCCTTTCATTTTCTAATATCCTCTTTGATCTTTTTCAGAATACTGTAGTTTTAGTTGAGAACGTCTTTCACTTCTTTGGTTAGGTTTATTCCTAAGTAGGTTTTTTAAAAAAATTTTTTTTTAATTGTGAGTAGTAGTATTTTCCTAATTTTCTTAGTGAAGTCTTGGTTGTGTATAGGAATGCTATTATTTTGTACGTTGATTTTATATTTATTGATTTGTGTATGTTGAATCATCCCTGTATCACTGTGTTAAAACCTAGTTTTGTGATCTTTTCAGTGATTTATTGAATTCTGTTTGCTGGCTTCTTGTTGAGGATTTTTCCATCTGTATTTAAGAGATTGGCCTATAGTTCTCATTTTTAGTAGAATCTTTCTATGGTTTAGAATCAGAGTAATGCTAGCTTCTAGGAATGAGTTTGGAAGTGCTTCTTCCCTTTAAACTTTATAATAGATTTTGAGGACTGAATTTGAGCCTGTTACTGGATTTCAGAATTTTTATTAGTGTTCTCACTTTGTCAATACATAGTTTTTACAGGTTTTTTTTTTTTTTTTTTTGCGGGACCAGAGTTCAAACTCACAACCTTACCCTTGACAGGCTTCTCCCCAGCCCCTGAGGTATGTTGTCTGTCTGTCTGTCTGTTTGTCTGTCTGTCTGTCTCTCAGTATGTTTTCTTGATTCCATTTTGGTAATTCATATGTGTCTGAGGATCTGTACATTTCTTGAAGTTTCTCTAATGTGTTCCAATGCAATTTTTTAGTAGTAATTACTTTTGGTTTTTAAGATATAAGCAGTGTTGTGATGTTGCAAATTTTGTTAATTTCACCTCTGATATTTGCTCTTCCTCCTTATATGGGGTTTGTGTTTGGACCTCTAGATTCTTTTCTAGTTTCTTGATATGCTTCCTGAGGTTGAACTCAATGTTTTCCTTTGTTTTTTTTGTTTGAACTCACTGTATTCCAGGCTGTCCTTGAATTAATAAGGCAGTAGGTGTTGTTTTGGTTTCCAGAGTGCTGGGATTATGGCATGTGTCACAACCCAAGCTCTTTTTCCAGTGTGAGCATTTATAACAGTAAATTTTATTACTGCTTTTATTATTTCCCATAGAATGTCATACTGACATCATTTGATTTTAGTAATTGTTTACTTTTTTACTTTATTTCTTCCTGTGATGATGTGATTCTTGTTGTTATTGTTACTATTTTGTATTGGGAGTGGAACTCAGGACCTTGCCCTTGCCAGGCAGGCACTGTGCCTCTGAACTATATCCCCAGCCCATGACTATGTTTAATGTATAGGTCTTTGTAAGATTTCTATGGTTTCTTTGTAGTTGATTTTTTTTTTTTTTTTCTTTTTTAATGTAGTTAGGACAGAGTCTCACTACACAGATTGGACTTGTAGTAATTTTCGTTTTTAGCCTCCCAAGTGCTGGGATTACAGGTGTGCGACACTAATAGGCCCAGTCTTGTAGTTGATTTTTCTTGTTGTAGCTAATTTTTAATACAGTGTTATGTAATCTGATAGTGTAATTGGGATGAATTTGATTCTTTTGTTTTTATTTAATCAGGCTTTGTAGACTATTTTGCAAAAAGTTCTGAGAATTGTGCATTCTGATGTAGTAGGCTAGAACAGTCTGTAGTTGTCTACTAAGTCCATTTGTACTATAGCTTTCTACTAAGGTTTGGGTCAGCTGTGACTTTTTTTTTTATCTTAGTTCAGTTAATCTCTTTGTGAAAGTGGAGTATCGAAGTCATCAGTGTTTTGAAATTAGGAGTCTTGATTCTTGGTATATATCTATGTATAATTGTTATCTCTGTTGAGTTGTTCCTTACCTATCACTGGATGTAGTAAACTTGTTTTCCTCTTTGAGAATAAAATTGCTACGCTTGCTTTCTTTTGGGGGAAGCCTGGCTCATGGACTATTGTTTTTCATTTTTTGAATTTTAGTTTGTATCTCTTGAATGGAACATACTGCTGGGTTGGGTTGGGGTTTGGTTTAGTTTGGGTTTATAGTCTGCCAATCTGTGTCTTTTAAATGGGGAATTGAGGCTATTTACATTGAAAGCTATTAATGGGACATGTATTCCTATCATTGTATTCTTTGTTGTTGACTCCTTTAATTTTTCCTTTAATTATTTACCTTGCTTAATGTATTCATTCCATCTGACTGGCTTTATTTTCTTTGTCCAGGATATTTTTTCTCATTGGTGTATATGTGCGCGCGTGTGCGCACACACACACTCACACTCGGGTCTGGTGTTTGTGAATGGTGTTTTTTGTCCTGGAATAAATTTTGAAAGAACTTTGCAAGGTATATTAGTCTGGGTTGGAAGTTGTTTTATTTTGGGGCTTGAAATACTTCACAGCAACCTCTCGTGGCCTTTAGAGTTTGTGCTGAAAAGTCTGTTGTAATTTTAATGGGTTTACCTTTATAAGTGAGTTTTTGCTTTTCCTGGGTAGCTTTTAAGATTCTGTCTTTTTTTCTTTTGTATATGTGGAATTTTTTACTTCACTGTGTTATGGGAAATTTCTCACTTTGAGCTTGTCAAGCAGGCATTTAGGCTGCTGAGCTATCTCCCTGTTCCTGGGAAATTTCTTTTTTTTAATCATAAGTAGTTGATGTTCTTTAAGTCTTGCTTGGCTATAAGTTATTCTTTCTCCATACTTGTGACCTCTGTAATCAGATTTTTTATTACATGTGTGCAACTCTCTAATTTTTCAATTAGCTTAAAGTTGGTCTTAGCATCTTCTAGTAGTTGTTGGATGAATTTTTCTTGTTAATATTTTTCTCAGTAAATCTTCATATATTTCCATTTTGTCCTCAATTTTTAAAACCCTAATTTTACCTTGGTGTCACAACTTGTGTCTAGATGTCCTCCCCCCATAGCCTCATGTAAGTTATAGGTGGGGGTTTTCCAGAAGTGTGTGGGTATAAAATGTGTGATACTAGGATTAATTCATGGTGCAACACTAAGATCAAGGACACTAGGATTAAAGGTGTGAGTCCTATCAGGAATAAGTAGCCTGGATAAGATGTAAGGGATAGAAAGAGCTTTGGTTGTCCCTTGTTTAAAACACTTGGTCATTGTTCTGTTTATTAATTTAGAGGAATCTTCTCTGTCAAGGTGTCTGTTTGGTATTTTTTCCTAGAGTCTGTTTCTTTGGTAAAATTGTTGCTCATTTTTTGAATCATTTTGGTTAGTCCTTTGTATTAGTTACTTTTTACTGGTTGCTGGGACAAAATACCTGACACTCAAAATGAAGGAAGGAAAGGTTTATTTAGCTCACAGTTTGTGGAGGTTTCAGTCCACATTCCGCTGGCCCAAGGCTGAGTGGAGCAGGGCGGAGAGCATCCAGTTCATGGTGGCAGAACAGCAGCAAAATGGTGGCAGAGGCAGCCAATCAATCAGGGCAGCAGAGCAGCAGCAACAGCTTGAGTCTGTCTCTCTGTCTTTCTTTATATTACATTCAGGCTCTCCACCTTAGCTCCTGCCTTAGGCTACACCCATGATCCCAGAAGTACTTCGACCCATAATCCTATCAGTACTAAAACCCATAATCCCAGGGATCATGGATCAAATCTCAAACTCTAGAAGTCCCCACACAATGACTACATGAGGCTTTAGGGGGACAACTAGACATGAACCATAACACCCTTCCAGTCTTTTTGTTTTTCTCATAACCACATTGGTCATAGTTCTACTGTCTCTTTGGTTTTATCCTGTTAGAATTCACTCACTAAGTTTCTTTGTTTCTTCACTGATCATTCTGGACAGTTCAGCCATCTAATGTTTGTTTTCTCTTCTTTGGAGACCTTTGGGTCTGCTTTGGGAGAGTTGGATGTCTAAAGAGGCATTTTGTTGCTCTATTTCTTTTTTTCTTTTTTTAATGTGCTGAGAGTTGTGCTCAAGTAAAATGTAGTTTGTTGTTGCTATCAGTTGCTATCAGGATCTCTTTAATTAGTTTTTTTTTTTTTTTTTGTTTTGTTTTAAGATAGGGTCTCGCTATGCAGTTCAGGCTGGCCTTGAGCTCACCTTTGTAGCCCAGGCTGGTCTCCCTCGCACCGATCCTCCTGCCTCCGCCTCCCAAGTGCTGGGATTACAGGCATGTGCCACCATGCCCAGCTTTTAATTAGGTTTTGTTTTCCAGTGATGTTTTCTTTTATTTGTTAAGAAGTATTGTTTACCACTTCAGTATATTCAATTTAATTGTGTTGGTTCCTTTTGTTAGGTTGTGAGGAGATAGTTTTGGCTAGTTATGACAATGTTAGTAGATCCACCTGTATATTAATCATAAACATTAAAACTTAATGTATTTTGATAATGGCACTTTTTGTCAGTACTTCTTACAGACTACATTATACTGCTTTTGTGGTTTGTCTGGAATGTGGAGGCTGGAGGAAGGAAAGGATGTGTCATTGGGAAGAGAAGAAGGTACAAGAAGTGTCATTAGGTAAAAAACAGAGAGTTGGACTATTGTAATTTCTACTTGTATTTGTCCAGGGAGGAGGAGCTAAGCAGAGAGGTGAAACTATATTTAGAAATTGAGGGAGGCTGTGAGATTATCAGAACTTATCGATATATTAGGTAGTTTTATTCAGACCCTCTAAACACGATTTTGTTAAGGATTACCCTGACTTGCCCTTGAATAGTACTGTTTAAATCTGTAACACTGATTAATTGTTATTTTGTAATGTACTTAAGCAGGCCTATCTTATATCTATGCTATTAGATGGATGGAGAAGGTAAGGAGGTGAGATGATAAGAAAGAAAGGAGAGTAAAGAGAAGATCAAAAATAGGAGAGGAAAAAACACTTAAAAAGGGAGTAGGTAAAAAGGGAAAAACCTTGAAAATTAAAGTATAACAACCAAGCAGAGCCAATAAAGAAGCAAGAACTAGAAGAAACTAAAAGTCTACAACCCAAGATGGCCCAAATCAAACAAGTGAAGGATATAATAACTATAACAAACAAAACAGTAATGAAAATAAAAACCTTCACACAGTTATTATGGCATTAATCAAGAATGTCTACATGATTCCCACTACACCAGAATCACAGTATGATTTCAAGCAGCCATGGAGTTTTACCCTCTGGGCCAGAGAATATCTGCCCCAAAGTCATGAGGGCTGGTGCTCCCTCCAAACAGGTACCCTGTTTCAAGCTGTACTCCGGGTGGGTGAGGGGTACAGCACCTCCTAGCTGAGGACTGTGAGAGATACAAAATATGCACAAATATGCAGGTTGGTGGCAGATCTAAGTGGAGTCACCAGTACATTTTTATACAGGATCTGTGACCCACTGCAGGCCCCCATGATTCTACAGGTCTCCATGATTCTAATTTCTTTAATTGTGAGGGTAAATATTTCTGTTTCCCTCTGTCTTCCCTTCAGAGGCTTTCCCTACCTACAGAACCTAGTGCTATTCCCAGTCTTGGCTGAGAGGGCCTCCTTTGCCAGGGATGGGTGGCGGGCGTGACTGTCGCAGGCTTACCTGCTTTGTTTTGTTTTTTAATTATGAGTGCCTACTCTGTTCTGGCTCTGCCATGTCACCATCTGACCTGTGTGCCAGTGGGTCCATTCACACATTTGTTCCTGCTCTGCATATTTCTGCGCAACTGGGTTATCCTGTCCCTTGCAGTCCTCAGAAGGGTCTGCATAAACTCTTCCCCACTGTATTAGTTACTCTTTACTTGTTGCTGGGACAAATACCCAACACTCAAAATGAAGGAAGGAAAAGTTTATTTAGCTCACAGTTACTGGAACTAAGTAAACCTTTATATGGAGTTTCAGTCCATATTTGGCTAGCCCAAGGCTCAGTGGAGCAGGACAGAAAGCCAGTTCATGGTGATGGAACAGCAGCAAAATGGTGACAGAGGCAGCCCACCAAACACGGCAGCAGAGAGCAACAGCTCTAGTCTATCTCTCTGTCTCTTTATATTCCTGTCAAGCTCTCTGCCTTAGGATATCTGCCCTAGACCACACCCATAGTCCCAACCCTACTCAGACTGATAATCCCATCAGTGCTAAAACACATAATCCCAGTGACTCATGAGTCAAGTCTCAATCTATAGAAGTCCCTGCCCAATGACTACATGAGGCTTTGGGGGGACAACTAGACATAAACCATTACACCCACCACATACAAAGCCTACTGGAAATTGTGGGAATGACTTTAAAAAAAAAAAAAATCTGTGTTGGGCGAGCCTTTCTTCCTACAGTCCTATCATTCACCAGCCCTGGAGCAGTACCGTTTGCCAGACATGGGTGCATCCTACTTCTTACATGTGCTAGACCACTGTCATTTACCAGATGTGGGCATGTTGCATTGCTAGAGGTCATACAGTTGGTTCTCAGGTGGTGATGATTCATGTGGTCCTGTTGTGCTGTTGGCTTCTCTAAATCCCAGTGTTGGATGTGTATCACTTTGCCACACTAATTGGAAAGGCAGAGTGAGTGAAAGTCTATTCAGTCAGATCATCATGGAGCAGTTGGCTCCCTTTTCTCAGTTCAGTTCTCTCGCAAGATGGCATGGATGCCAGATCAGGTGAAAGTGCTGTGATCTAGGAATGGTCTGATTGTCCTTCACATACCCTCTACGCACTGGATTTTAGTCCAACTGGATTTTCTTTTCTTTTATCCTCCCGTATCAGATTCCATCAGATTCCATCTTTGGCCCCCTCTTTAAGTATCTCCTTTTCTCCAAAGCCAGTTTGGAGATAGTCACTCTGGCTGCTGTCCCCTCAGTGGCCATCTTCTCTCCCTGTTCAGTAGTGCTCACATACAGCCTAAATGTTTCATTTAGAATTTTCTTCCTTCTGTAGTACAACCATATTTTCTTTTTACTCTACTTATTTTGCAAGAAGAATTCGTTGCATTCTTCCTCCCAGTATGCTTTCCATAGGAAGAATTGTGTGCATTCTTGAATGTATCTTGTGCACTAGTAGTTGCTTAATACAGGTTTGCTGTTTTCTCTTACCTGTTCTAGGATAGCTGTTTTGGGAACACCACCTGCTTTGAGAAGCCCACTCCAGTTTTGTCTCCAGAAGGCTATTTGTGTATCTTCAGGCCCTTAGTGAGCACCTCTTTGCCTTTCTGATCTTGCTCTGCTATATTCCTTTTCTTTGTGGTCTCTGATTCCCTGCTGCTTTTATCCTGTCTTGTTGTTCCCCCTGTGGCTTGGCCAAGTGCTGCTGCAGATAGACTCAGAGGTTGGAGGCATTTGCAGTGTTCCCCCAGAAGCATAATGGCACCCACCTTCCCAGTCCCTGGGCAGCCTAGTTATGGAATTTCAGCTGAACATTTGCCAGCTCAGGAATGTGTGTGTACATATCCTGCAGGTGGATAATTGACTTTACGTGTGCTGAAGTAGGTTAGCCAAGGGCAGCTGAAGGAGAGGGACTTTTGTAAACAAGAGCATTAGACAAAATTAATTTATATGGAAATTTGAAGGCTGAAAACCAGCTGCTTTTTAAATGGATAATTTAATAAATTAGACTTTTAGTGCCAGAAAATATTTCTCAAGGCTGTTCAAGGGTAGCTCAAATACTCAAGACCTTGCAGAAATGCTGTAGTCCCATTCTCCTTTCTCTGGCTAGGTTACTGAATTTTGAGCACTCTATTCTGTAAAAAGATCAGAACATTCTACTTTCCAATAGCTCTTTCCCAGAAAGGTAACTATCTTATGCAACAGTCTCAAACACAGTGTTAAAACAAACACTCAAAATTAAGTCCCACAGTAGAAAATGTGCTGGTGGGCATTTCTGTTCAAAAAAAGAATGAGTGTTCCTTCTAAAAAAAAAATAAGAGAATGTTCTGTGTCTATGACAAAGTAAAATATTTTATTTTAGGTCACACTACTCTTGTATCCATATCTATCCATTGTTATAGTTGTTTATTTTGGGTTTATAAAGTAACAACACAGCTAGCATTTGTTGGCCATGTGGTGGACAGCATACCGAGGTCTTTCTGCTTATTCCTCACAGCAGTGCTATGAGCTAAGTGTAGTTGGCCCTCTGTGTATTTGGGTTCCACATTCATGGATTCAACGATCCAGGCAGAGAGGGCAGAGTTTATGTTTTTACCAAACATGTGCAAGATTTTCTCTTGTTATTATTCCCAAAACAATACAGCCCAACAGCTATTTATTACATTGTAGTAGACAATACAAATAATCTGGTAGCAATTTTAGGTATAGATTATTAGAAAATGCTGTGCAGATTTTTTTTTTTTTTTTTTCTTTGAGACAGGGTCTCATTATGCAGTTCACACTAGCCTTGAACTCACTTTTGTAGCCCAGGCTGGTCTCGAACTCACACTGATCCTCCTGCCTCAGCCTCCGAAGTGCTGGGATTACAGGCGTGAGCCACCACGCCCAGCTCAGATTTTGTTTTATTTAAGAGGATAAAGTATATGTAGATTTTGGTGTCTGCAGGGAGTCTTGGGACTTACATTCCATGAATACCAAAATCACCTATACTATTTCTCTCCACATTTAATCTTTATTCCAAATTTACAAGCCCAGTACCATTACTAATCCCATTTTATAGCTAAATTACCTGAGGCTTAAAATTGATTGACAGTATGCTCAAGGTCACATAGCTAGGAAACAGTGGAGTCAGGATTTTTTAATCACACTATTAATCTGTGCTGGCTGTCCTGGGGAAGTTGCCCAAGCTGCCTGAGAAGGCAGGTGGGAGTAAAGGTGAAGAGTAGAGTCAGAAAGGGTGTAAGTTTAGCCCTTGGTTCCACTGCTCCCAACTAGAGGGAACCTGGGCCAATTATTTCACCTTTCTGTGCACTTTTCATGAAATGTGTCTAATAAAAATAAATGTTTCACAGAATTATGGAATCAATCTATGGAAGCAAACAGTGGGCCATAGTAAATGCTCCATCAGTATAGTTTTTGTCATTGTCTTGGTGTGCCACTATATGTAGCACATCTACTTAATCATATCAGTCAGTTAAGAGAACACAATCCACAACACAGGGTCATTACCAGGCTCAGATAGCTGTTATCATATTTGTACTCAAAGCTGAAAGACGAAAAAACTGAAAGGTCATGCCAGGCTCTTTGTCTTTAGTAGGAAGAGACTTTCCAAATGTTTGCAGACTCATTTGTCCATCTCCTTGGTTAGAACTAGGGCACAGGGTCATTCTTAGCCATCTAATGTCAGACCCCCTTCTTTAAGAGCCAGTTGTTAAATTTACCCTTATACTACTGAGTGTATTTAACTCTCTATGCTAGTCTGAAAGGTGGCAAAGAGTAGAGAGGTTAGAGGTAAAGACTGAGAATGATCGTTGGGTCAACCAGCCAGCAACATCTACCACAGTTAGTAAACTGGTTGTGTGTGTTTCTCATAGTGATTGTTAGAAATCCAAGCTGAGAGAGGCTTCTTAAGGTCATGTAGGACAAACTTCACTGAGAGGAATTTGAGGCTCCAAGTCAGTGTGTTTTACTTCACGCTAGAAAACGAAGTAGTGAGGTGGCCCTCCTGGAACCTGGGTATCCTAGAGAGCAGACTTATTCTCTAGAAGTGAGGGTTTCAAACCCATTTTTCTGCAAAATTAATTAGTGGCTATTGTCATAGTATAGACTTAAGATGAGAAATATCTGAACCTGGTAATGACCTTGTGTTGTGGACTGTGTTCTCTTAACTGACTGATATGATTAATGAAAGCGGGAAGCACGCTGACAAAACTGTGGCTTCACTGATGTGAAGGAGAGAGATGAGGTAGAGAGGGGACTTAATATTAAAACCAAATATGAGCAGGATATACTTTTCCACAAATATTCATTGAGTTATTGATAGGGCTTATCCAACTTTGCATTACTTTTTCATTAATCCAGGCCTAAGCCTGATCTCGTGTGTTTATGGTTAAGTTTTATTCTGCTGGAACTCTAAAATCATTTTAAGGAAGTTTTTTTGTTGTTATTGTTCCTTGAGACAGGGTCTCACTGTGCAGTTCAGGCTGACCTTCAAGTTATAATGTAGCTCTGGGGTTGGCCTTGAACTCAGTGATCTTCCTGCGTCAGCCTCCCAAGTTCTGGGATTTAGGCATATGCTGGTCTGTGCCCAGTTTAAGAAAGTTGTAAATAGGAAGTAAGACTCTTCATAGCTCTGTTACCAGGATATATTTATGTGATTTTTATTTCTTCCCATGACAGTACTGTTCTTAACTGATTCTATGTATGTTTTTATCTATAGCCAAGTTACATCACTGATGTGGGGCCTCCTGGTCGAAGTGCTATGGATGCTGTTGAGATGGCCTATGCCCAGCAGGTGAGTATGCACTTGGGAAGATTTAATACAGGAAATTATTGTGAGCCTCCTAGAAGTAAAAATGACTTCATGTGAGAGTCAAACCCTAAGGCAAGTTGAGTTTTTATTTAGAGAACTGGTTAATGTTTTACCACACTGACGACTGGAGAATTCTACCAAATTTGGTAATAGAATGACTCAGATTTAATGAGGAGAAATTGAAATCTGCCCTCTACACTAACCAGGGCATCCTATTTGCATTTTTGGCAATAGAGGTGTGTACAATAATGCCTTGAGTAGCTGTATGGCTTAGCAAATGTAGTTCTGTATTAACTGAGTTACCTGTAAACTGTGGCTTGAGCAGAAATTCTTTTACGTCTTGTTGAGAGAAATTTCTGAAATGTTTTTCTGCCGTGGTAGCATAGTGTGCTAAATGCTCTTAACATCATTGTCCTGGCAAAACTCCTGATATATTGGGGGGGTCATTCTTCTGGTTGTTGGTCATGACCAAACAATAGTAACAGGGTGGATTGGGGTTTTCTTTGGTAACCACAGGCTTTCTGTTGGATTGTAACTGTCATGAGGACTTACTTGGGGTTGACTTTTGAGCAAAACAATATCATATGGCTTTGTGTTTTGTTATAATTCATTATTTTCTCTCCAAATATCAAGAAGGAAAAACATTTTTGCTTCTTAAACTGAGGGTTTCCTTCCTCTTTAGGATTGTTCCAAGTAGCCAAGGAACATATCCCCATTGATTACCAACTCCCATGACTTTATGGGATCATACTAGTGCCTCTAAGGGCTTTAAGCAATACTCACTTCTTTTTCTTTCTAACTTGGAATAGGGTTTGGAGGTGAAAACTGATGGCAACTACAGAGGGGAACAAAAGGCTATAGGATATTGTTTGATCTTCTATGCTTTGATGGAGGTCTCTGTCTTCAGTTGCCAATTAGGCCCTGGAGTTTTGCATTACTTAAATAACCTGGTTGGCTGATGGTGTTACCCCAAATTCCTTTTCTAGCCTGTGTTGAAAGCCATTGCATAAGTACCTTTTAAAGTCTTTTTTCCTTTACCACTGGCAATTGTTGCATTATAGTACCATTGCTATTAAGAACTCTGAAGTGGCTGAAGCCAGCTTCACCAGCTTTTCACAGGGAAGTTCACCCTCTTTCCAACTCCTTGACCTACCACTGGCCTTCATTTATTTCCATCTATTCCAGTTTTTAGATCTGTTTTTTTCTGACCCTCTGCACATTGACATCCTCTACATTTCAACCTTCATTATGTTTGACTCCCTTCATTGCCATGAATTATAAGCCCCTGAAGAGACACACACTATGGTCTACATCTGTAAAAACTAAAACTTCATAGCACGTAGGACACAGTGATGTCAAATGTCTTTGTCATATAGCCATCTTCTCCAGGGGACAGTCACTTTTTATATCTTATATTAAACATGGCATCTTACAAAGGGAGGGCTCCTAATAAATGCTCATTGCATTAAAAAAAGTACTTGTAGGGGCTGGGGAGATAGCTCCGAGGCACAAGTGCCTGCTGGGTAAGTGCAAGGTCGTGAGTTTGAACCCTGGTCCCACCACAAAAAAAAAAAAAACA
>PVJA010030674.1:0-25498 GCA_004027025.1 Myocastor coypus
CTGTTCTTTTTTTTTTTTTTTTTCTTTTTTTGGTGTGGGGGAGACCGGGGATCAAACACAGGATCCCCTGACCCTTGGTACCAGGGATTGAACTCAAGACCTTGTGCTTGGCAGACAAGCACTTATTCCACTGAGCTATCTCCCTGGCTCTTCATTTACATTTTAAATTAGAAATATACACTTTTAGCTTTTACTTTTATTTATTTTTTCTGTATTTAGGACAGGGTCTACAGGTTCTACAGGGTCTCACCGAGTAGATCAGACTTGCAGTGATTCTCCTGTGTTCAGCCTCCCAAGCGCTGGAATTACAGGCGTGCGCCACCACACACCAGTCTCCACCACTGTCTCAGTGTGCCTGATGTGCAGGGCTTGCACAGTGTGTCTGGGATGGAAGCTGGTGACTGCACTCCCTCCACTGAGCTATCAGGTGGGCACTTTCATTTTTATGTTTGTCTCTCTTTCTTTCTTTCTTTCTTTCTTTCTTTCTTTCTTTCTTTCTTTCTTTCTTTCTTTCTTTCTTTCTTTCTTTCTTTCTTTCTTTCTTTCTTTCCGGAACCAGGAAGTGAACTCGGGCCCTTGCATCTGCCAGGCAAGCGCTTGTCCTACTGAGCTGTCTCCCCAGCCCCTTTTGTTTTCATCTTTAAAGTGCGACTTAGTACGTGTCTGCAGAACCCCCTGAGCACACTCATTGCTGAGAGTTGATTCACAGACCTAAGGCATCTTCATTGTTTTCTCCCCTATTCTTCCCTGCTCCTTCCAATTCTTGGTTTTCTTCCCATTTCTAAAAGCCCTAATTCTTCCTTTTTCTTTCAATTCTTCCTTCTTCATGCTTTTCTCTCCCTCTTCTGTCTCCCTCCAGTCCAACTCTTATTTCCTTTCCCATTTGAAAAGGTCTCCTTCGTTTGTGTTATCATTTATTTCATTCCTTATTTATATTTTGGGTTTTTCATATGAGAGAAATTGTACAATATTTAAACTTGTGTCTGTTTTCTTCACTTAACATTATGGTGTCAAATGCATCTGTTTATACATAAATGCCCCAAGGTCATCCTCAAGGCAGTGTAATACTCTGTTGTGAACAAATAGCACCTTTTTTTTTTTTTTTTTTTTGTCTTTTTGAGACAGGGTCTGGCTATGCAGTTCAGGCTGGTCCTGAGCTCACTTTTGTAGCCCAGGCTGGTCTCAAACTCACACCTATCCTCCTGTCTCAGTCTCCCAAGTGCTGGGATTACAGGTGTGTGCCACCACACCCGGCGCTAGCCCAGGCTGTGTTGAACTCACAACAATCCT
Organism: Myocastor coypus; assembly: GCA_004027025.1. NCBI lineage: Eukaryota > Metazoa > Chordata > Mammalia > Rodentia > Myocastoridae > Myocastor > Myocastor coypus. The sequence continues at coordinate 1,291 of PVJA010030674.1, forward strand.
GCCCCAGCCTCCTCCAAGTGCTGAGATTACAGGCATGAGCCAGCTAGCATCCTCTCCCAGTGTCCGTGGCCAGGTGTGACATGTGGCTCACTCTCAGACCATATGTACTTTTTTTTTTCTGAACCAGGTACTGAGAACCAGGGATCAAACTCAAGACCTTGCACTTGCCAGGCAAGCACTTGTGCCTCTGGACTATCTCCCGGGCCCTGCCATATGTATTTTTTCAGTTGGATTTAGAGTTTGACTCTCAAGCAAAATTACAAACTCCAAGCAGAATTTTTTGAACTTTGCTGTCTGATGACCAAGGTGTCACTCTGTTTCAGTGCTCTCTCTAGAAGCATCCAATCCCCAAAGCACTGCTAGGTGCTGTGTTCTTTTCCTAAGGGCCATAGAGGAGAGAGTTATTCTCCTGAGCAACCAAGCATCCTGTTTGAGAGCTCTGTTCTCAATCTGGCTTCATTACCCCTTGCTGGCCCTCTTCAAACAACATTTCTGATCTACTTTGTGTTCCATGTGGTGAAAGAGCAGCCATTACAGGTTAGTTTCCTCTTTTTTTTTTTTTTTTAATTCTTTCAATAAATACTGTCCATCTAGCAGGGCGTGGTGGTGCACACCTGTAATCCCAGCACTCGGGAGGCTGAAGCAGGAGGATCAGTGCAAGTTTGAGACCAGCCTGGGCTACAAAAGTGAGCTCAAGGACAGCCTGAACTGCGTAGTGAGACCCTGTTTTAAAAAAAAAAAAGTAAAAAACCTTGTATTGTGAGGACAACAATATGCAGTGTTCCAACTATTGCAAATGTGCTACTAACATGTTTTGAAACTCTTATATTGTTATCTCTTATTAAAAGTAATAATTAAAATTCAAAAAAAGAAAATAATTTACTGACACAGAAAAAGCAAGTCAAAGTACTATGGCCTGTAATTTAGCATATTTCTCACTATACCCATTCTTTTCTTACTACACCAAAATACCTTATATACCCTAAAAGCATGGGCTGGAAAGATAGCCAATTTGTACTAATAGTGTTTAGACAAGAGATCATGTCTGTATCTTGTCCTCTGAATAACTACTTCAAAGATAACAATATGCAATGTATCATATTATAACTGTCCAACTAACCTGTTTTGAAATTGTTCATTACTATTTTGTCTTTTTTATCAATGTAATGAATAAAATTTATTATTATTTTTTAAAAAAAAGCCTTGCAATGCTGCTAGAAGTCCTGGCTCTGATGTTTTTTGAGCTATGTGTGCCCCAATTTCCTTGGACAGAACAGGGATAGCCATACAGAACTTCCATGCAATTTATACTACAAGTAAAATGCTCTGCCCGTAAGATATAAATGTTACCAATCTGTCTGTCACTAACATAGATAATTTCCATTTTTGTTTGCTTGTTCTCTTTATTTCTTCCTTCCTTCCTTTCTTCTTTCTTTCTTTCTTTTCTTTCTTTCTTTCTTTCTTTCTTTCTTTCTTTCTTCTTTCTTTCTTTCTTACTTTCTCATTCTTGTTTTTTGAGACAGGGTCTCACTATGGAGTTCTGGCTGACCTTAAATGCTCTGTAGCTCAGGTTGGCCTTGAAATTGTGGGGATCTTCTCGAATGCTGAGATTACAGGCCTGCCCTGCACTGCCCAGCTATTTCCATTTCCAACTACTAAAAACAATGCCAGTTGCCCATCGCTTTGTCTACAGCCTTGTTCTTACCAATGATTAATTCCTCATAAGGAGTTTCCAGAAATGGAATTTGTGGATCTAAAAGGGTTTTTTGTTGTTGTTGTTTTTTAAATTTTATTTATTTAGTTTTTTTTTCTTGTTTCAGAACTTTTGTTTGTTTATTCATTTTTATGGCTGGCTTAGCCTGCCCTGAGGGCAGGGCTGGCGCAGCATGTGGTGCCAGGGATCGAACCGCGGTCCCTGCAGCTGCCTAAGTTTTCCTAAGCAGGCGCTTTAGACCACTGAGCCATCCTGCCGGGCCCCAAGATCTAAAAGCTTTGGATTCAGATGGCTATTGCTATTCCTCCTAGGAGAGAAAGAGTACTGGTTCTAAGTGTAAATCTGGCCTCAGAGGGCAGATTATGTCCCTGCCCCAAAACCAGCACATACAGTTTAAGAGGCTTCCCTCCTGGAGCATGCCTGAGAGGGAGTCTTATAATTCTTCTGGATGACCCTGAGACCTCAGTTTCACTCCTTATAGTGCTGGAGCCAGGAACTTACCCAAGGCGTGGCCAGGACTAATCAATGGCTAATGGATAGTGCTGACTTTTGTCCTCCTGCCCATAAAGGACCTTTGGATTGCTTGGCCACTTTTGAATTTCTCAGGCAAAGTGATAACACAGGCCAAAGTTCATAGCAGTTGGCTGTGCTGCTTCCCACTGGCACCGAGGCTGTGCGGACAGAGGAGACGAACACAGCTCATGACTGTTGGGCTCAGTCCTAGGAGACTGTAGGTGACTCCTCCCCACAGATTCCCACCATCCGTGAGACTTGCTTCTCCCCCACCCCCACCCACACAGCAGAAGGGTGTAAGCTTTGACACATGCAGAAAGAGGCCCCAGAATGCTGTGAGGCTTGGCCAGGGTCAGCCACAATCCAGGGGACACAGATCAAAATCATACTTGTCCCTCTGCGGTCACCACCCAGCCTGCCATCACCACTTCCCAGAATTACTGAATCAAAATTCCCCATACCGAGTCTGGGCATCTGTGTTTCATCAAGCTCATCCGCAGATTGTATCTGTTACCTGGCAAGTTCACAGAGGAGACACAGGGACCTGTGCATCCTGATGATGCTCACTCAGCAGTGTGCATGGTGTCCACACTTTAGACCTAGGCCTGAGCTCCTAGCAAGGTGTCTAGCTTCAGCCTGGCACTGCAGACCTCTCTCCCAGGGCCTCCTGGCCCACCACCCCCTAGAGCCTCTCTGGACTACGGGTCTTTAGAAAGTGGGTCCACTCTTTCTGTTTTGTTAATTTCATGAGATCCTACCTCTAATGCTTCGACTCTGGGAATGTGGTGTTTTAGTCCCACATATTTGTGAATCCCCCCTATTTCCTTCAGTCATTAATTCCTAACCTCATTCCTTGTTTTTAGAGAACACGTCTTGTATGCTTCCACCCTTTTAGCAGTTATCAAAATTTGTTTTAAGGCTGAGCATGTGGTCCATCCCTGAGAAAGCTCCATGTATATTAGTCAAGAATGTGGGGGGCCTGGTGGGATGGCTCAGTGGTCTAAAGTGCCTGCTTGGGAAACCTTGGGTGGCTTCAGGGACTGTGGTTCGATCCCTGGCACCACATGCTGCACCAGCCCTGCCCTCGGGGCGGGCTGAGCCAGCCATAAAAATGAGTGTATAAACAAAGGTTCTGAAACAAGAAAAAGAGAGAAAGAAAGAAAGAAAGAAAGAAAGAAAGAAAGAAAGAAAGAAAGAAAGAAAGAAAGAATGTGGGTTCTGCTTTGGTTAATCGAAGTGGTCTATAGATGTTCATGAAATTGAGCTGCTTTATAGCATTACTTGAGACTTCTGTTTCCTTGTTGCTCAAGCATGTCTCAATAAGTTTGTATCTTCAAGGGTTAGGAAAAAAAATGTGTCTTTGAAAATTGATTTCACTGTTCCTTAGAGATTTCGCTTTGGAAGCCTAACTATGCAGTGTGAGGATCTGTACAAATTTATCACTTTTCAGAGCCCCAGGTTCCAGTCTAGCATATGATATATTGGTTAAGCCTTGGAGTGCAGTATCTCAGTCAAGAAAGGTTCCCATACCTGATCCTCTTTGGATGTGTAATTCCCAGGGAGGTTCTAGATAAACCAGCCCTAGATCTCCTGCTCCACCCCCAAAGTTTCCCTTTTCTCTTCTGTCTCTCTCCTTCCTTCCATTGTTCTTTTTCCATCCAACCATATATCTATGTTTCTTTCTTCTTTCATCCCATCTATTCATTTCTTCCTTCTCTCTCTTCTTTCCATTTGACCATTCACCTATTTTCCATCCATCCATCCATCCATCCATCCATCCATCCTTTATCTCCATCTGTGTGCTCACCTTCCCTCGCCTCCCCCTTTTTCTCTTCACTTCTTTCGTTTTTTCCCACTCTCCCTTGCTGCCTTTCATCTGTCAGTAATAAAGCACAGCAGCTCAAAGAACCTGAAATGCCTGAGCACAAAGCAAGGATGTAAAAAACATTTTTTGGTGGGCAGCTGGAGTGAAGCCTCTGTTGTGGTTTGTGTCTAGATGTTGCCCAAAGCCTCATGAAGCCATGAGGGAGCAGGCCACTTTTTTTTTTTTTTTTTTTGTCTTTTTGAGACAGGGTCTCGTTATACAGTTCCGGCTGGCCTTGAGCTCACTTTTGTAGCCCAGGCTGGTCTCGAACTTGAACCGATCCTCCTGCCTCAGCCTCCCGAGTGCTGGGATTACAGGCGTGAGTCACATCGCCTGGCAATACAAGGTTTTTAAAAATATTTTTTAAAGGTTATAATGTGCATGTGGAATAGCTAAATAAAATCATGATAAAAATGACTCATTTATTTTACCTTATCTTTTTTTTTTTTTTTTTTTTTTTTTTTTTTTTTTTTTTTTTTTTTTTGAGGCAAAGTCTTGCTGTGTAGTTCAGGCTGGCCTTGAGCTCACTTTTGTAGCCCAGGCTGGTCTCAGACTTACACTGATCCTCCTACCTCAGCCTCCCAAGTGCTGGGATTACAGGCATGTGCCACCATGCCCAGCCGACTCATTTATTTTAAAGACTTCAATGAAATATACTAAAATACTACAGAGCTCCTGGATAAATGGATGTTTGCTGACCAGGTAATCCCAGCACTCGGGAGACTGAAGCAAGAGGATCACCCATGAGGTCATGGCCAGAGTTCAAGGCCAGCCTGAGCTACATAGCAAAAGTATGTACGAAAAAAATTTTAAAAGACATTTGTTGACAGTTTTGAGGAAAGTTTTTTTTTTTTTTTTTTTTTTTTTTTTTTTTTTTTTTTTTTTTTTTTTTTTTTTTTTTATGTTTTGAGACAGGGTCTCTGGTGGGGAGTGTGCACACCTGCAATCCCAGCACTTAGGAGTCTGAAGCAGGAGGATTATTTCAAATTGAATGCCAGCCTGAGTTACAGAGTCCGAGGTCCGAGGCTAACCTAAACTATAGAACAAAACGCTATCTCAAAAATCAAGCAAAAAAAAAAAGTTAATTTTCTGATGAGACAGGGTCTCACTGTGTAATTCAGGGTGACCTTAATCTCCCTTTATAGTCCAGGCTGGCCTGAAACTCACATCAGTCCTCCTACTTTCCCCTGCAGAGTGCTGGGATTAAGGTGTGTACCACCACACCTGGCTACAGGTTTTTTACATGTTGATATCTCTACAATGATACATTTTTATCATGCAGAGAAGGATAGTATTGTTTGTTTTTAAGCAGGTATGCAGAATTGATCCTGCTTAAGGGTGGCTCTCAGATAGAAGAACTCCCAGAAGTCACAGAACTATGGGGCAGTAAGGATGCAGCCCCTGCAGCCCTAGCTGCCCTGGGAAAGTTTCTGACTGACCTACTTCCACCTGACCTGCACCCACCCACACATGTATCAGAAGCTGGGGAACAAGGCAGCCAAGCCGAAAAGGCTCGCAGCGCCACTGCAGACCCTGGGCCCTGGATCCTGGGCAGCCTGCAGGGAGTTCTGGGCAGTCAGGGAAGCTGGGTGTTCTGCTGCTCCTCATCCCTCTTCAGGAGCAGAGAGGCAGTCAAACCCAAACCCTAAGCGGGGCATTGTGGTGCATGCCTATAATCCCAGCACTTGGGAGGCTGAGGCAGGAGGCTTGGTATGAGTTCGAGACCAGCCTGGGTTACAAAAGTGAGCTTAAGGCCAGCCTGAACTGCATAGCGAGATCCTGTCTCAAAAAGAAAAAAGAAAAGAAACCCTCCATGCTGCACCTTGTGGGGCCAAGAAGGCTCCTTGGGGACTGGCCCAGGTCTTGTCTCCATCAGGGCCCCCTCACTTTCTGTCCTCTTCTTTAACATGCTTAGTTCACCATCCAGCATGAACTAAACATTCTTTTGAAAACATTTCCTTGGTGTAGAATATGCTGCCTAAGTAAAACCACATGCTCACTGGAAGAACAGCTCTTGCACCACCACCCCCCCAGTCTCAGGAGGAATCTGGAAGCACCTGCCCCTGGAGTCCCAAGAGCCTGGCTTGGCAGGCTGACAGGGTCGTGTAAGGGCCCAGGGTGCCAGCCAAGGAGGCTGAGCAATCAGTGCCAGAGGGACTCCATGAAGGTCAAGGTCAGGCCGGCATGGCTATGCCAGCTGCCTGAAACTCATGGCTTTGTGTTTAAAGACTGAGCTAATTGCAGACCTTTGCCAGCATGAAATAAATAACATGGCAGCTAATTTAGGTGTGGGGTGACCATGACTTCTTATATCCATATTTTTTTTTAAAAAAAAGGTTTTTTCTTATAAATATAGTTTTCTTTGAGAGTAGAGAAAGAAGAGCATTCTGTTTTTACTTTAAACATTTCTCGTTTCAGTATGTGAAGGAATAGTTGCATTTTGTGCAAGTTATGTACTATCTATTGTTATAAAAATATGGTGCATACAAAATAGGGCAGCAACAAAAAATTGTTCTTTGCTTTTTATTTATTTTTGTAACTACTTAAATAGCTTTGATCCTATGATTTAAAAACTTGTTTGTATGAAAAGGGTGTGCTCAGGAAAATGTACCTCTGCAAAAGTCCTAAATTCAGCTCATAGATACAGCTCAGCAGCACAGTGCCTGCCTCACAAGTGCAAGGTTCTGAGTTCATTCCCATACCAAAAAAAAAAAAAAAAAAATCTTATGTTCAAGCTACCAAATAAACTCACTAAAGCACACGACTAAGTGCAAATGGCACAGAGACAGGTTTACAGAGTGGGAAATTGCCCCTACCTTCTGACTTCCCTGCTTCCCCATGCCTTCCCTAAGGAAAAACCATTCTTTTTTTTTTTTTTTTTTTTTGTCTTTTTTGAGACAGGGTCTCGCTGTGCAGTTCAGGCTGGCCTTGAGCTCACTTTTGTAGCCCCAGCTGGTCTTGAACTCGCACCAATTCTCCTGCCTCAGCCTCCCGAGTGCTGGGATTACAGGCATGCGCCACCACGCCCAGCGGAAAAACCATTCTTGCTGCTGTTGTTCATTTTGGCAGAGAATCTTTGCATTTGCATGTATGTGTGTGCTTGCCATCTCTAGTGACTGTATTGCACCAGTTGTGCGCCCCTGTTTTGAATCTTGCTTCTTGTGCAGTGTCCGGGAGGTCTCTCCATAGGACATGCAGGGAGTTCTGCTGGCTGCAGATCTCAGTCCTGTAGAGTAAAGGGTCCTTCCTGGTGCTCACCAGTAAGGCTTACAATATCTAGGCTGACACTAGCAAGGCTTGCATCTCCAGGGGATGGAGGAGATGAGGGCTGGTGGGGGCCAGGCAGGGGTTCCCTTTTTCCCTCTTTCCTTCCTTCCTTCCTTCCTTCCTTCCTTCCATCCTTCCTTCTTGTTTTTCTTTCTAAAGTAAGAATAGCTTACTATGGCATTTTTCCACTGCTGTTATGAAAGCAAAACCACACTTAGGACAGCCAGGTGTGGTGGCAGCCATGATTGTAATCCCAGCACTCAGGAGGCAGGATGATCATGAGTTTGAGGCCAGACTGGGCTGTACAGTGATTTGAGGCCAGCCCAGACTATATAGTGAGATCCTGTCTCAGACAACAGTAGTGACCACAATATGCTCAAGTAAAGTATTCAGATAGCACATAGGGCTAGCGAGATAGCTTGGCAGTCTAAAGTGCCTGCTTCAGCAACCACAGGGACTGCGGTTCAATCCCAGGCACACATGCTGAACCAGCCCCAGCCCCAGGGCATGCTGAGCCAGCCATAACATAAATAAATAAAGTTTAAAAAAAAGAAACAAAAAGAAAAAGGGAAAGAATGAAATCACAACTATTATAACCCAGAAATCACGGTGGGGTTGGGGACATAGCTCAGTAGCACAAGCACCTCCCTGGCAAGCACAAGGTCCAGAGAGGTTTTTTTTTTCCCCGTCTTTTGTTTTGAGACAGAGTCTTGCTATGCAGTTCAGGCTGGCCTTGAGGTCACTTTTGTAGCTCAGACTGGTCTCACATTGATCCTCCTACCTCAGCCTCCCTAGTGCTGGGATTACAGGTGTGTGCCATCATGCCCAGCAAGGTCCAGAGTTGGATCCTATACCAAAAAAGAGAGAAATAATCATTGTTAATATTTCATCTTCTATCTTTCTGATTATTTTTCACCATTTTAATACAGTGGCCCCTTAGTTGTGGCAGAGGTTGTTCCAGACACCTCTGAGATAAGAGAAAATCAGTGAAGTAGCAACCTTATTTTTATTTTAGCATTTTTATATTTTAAGGATTTATAACCCTTCCTACACTCTTATAAATCTTTCTCACACTTTCTCTCTCTCTCTCTCTCTCTCTCTCTCTCTCTCTCTCTCTCTCTCTCTCTCTCTTTTAATGTATTTGGTGGGGCTAGGAAGATAGCTCAGTAGAATAAACACCTGCCTAGCAAGCACAGGGTCCTGAGTTCAATCACCAATACTGAAGAAAAAAAAAGTATTTGGTACAGGGTCTCACCATGAACTTCAGACTTGTAGTAATCCTCCTGTTTCAGTTTCCTCAGCGCTGGGATTACGGGTATGTGCCACCATGCCTAGTCTCAGTGGCCAGTACTGTGAGACCCAGGCTGGGCTGGCACAGCATGGGGTACTGAGATCAAACCTAGGTCCTCACACTTGCCAGGGATGCTCTTAGACTACTGAGCCCTCACACTTAAAAACATTTCTTTTTTTTCTCTTAATTTTTTAAAACTTTATTTATTTATTTGTATTAGAGCTGACTCAGCCTACCCTGGGAGTGGGGCTGGCCCAGCATGTGGTGCTGGGGATTGAACCATGGTCCCTGGAGTTGCCTAAGCTTGCCTAAGCAGGTGCTTTAGACTGCTGAGCTATCTCATCAGCCCACACTTAAAAACATTTCTAATGCTCTTAACCGTTTTCATATATATAGCCAGGTGTGGTGGTGCATGCCTGCAATCCCAGCACTTGGGAGGCTGAGGCAGGAGGATCAGTGTGAGTTCGAGACCAGCCTGGGCTACAAAAGTGAGCTCAAAGCCAGCCTGAACTGCACAGTGAGACCCTGTCTCAAAAAATAAATAAATAAATAAATAAATAAATAAATAAATAAATATAAAAATAAAATAAAAAAAATAAAGCCAGACGGGACTCCACAGTGAGTCCAAGGTCAGCCTGAACTGCAGAATGAGTTCAAAGGAAAAGTGACACCTCAGCGACCTTCGTGCATTCACAGCAGCACCAACCATTGCCACTGTCTGGTTCTAGAGCACATTTACCGGGTCGGAAGGAAATCCACATCCTCTAGGGAATGCCCCTTCCTCCGGGCCCCGGGCTCTGGCAGCCACCAGCTTTCTGTCCCCGTGGGTTGCCTAGTCACACAAATGGAGTTGTCCAGCATGTGGCTGTTTATGTCTCCTTTCTTTCACTTAACATGTTTTCAAGGCTCGTCCATGTAGCAGCATGAATCAGTAATTCATTCCTTTTTATCACATTATATGGATGTACCATATTTTATACATCCATTTACCAGTTGAAGGAAGTTTGGATTATTTCTACCTTTTATCTGTTAGGAAGAATATTGGTGTAAAGGTGCATGTATACATTTTCATTTCAACACCGGTTTTCACTTCTTTGGAGTTTTATCTATTCCCTCCCTGCTTTGGAGTTTTATACTTTGAGTGGAATTTCTGAGCCAAATAGTCATTCTGTGTTTGCCTCATTGAAGAAACACCAACCTGCTCTCCACAGCGGTTGCACTATTTTACATTCTCACCAGCAATGAAAAAGTTTTCCGGCTTCCTTTTTTGTTGTTGTTGTTGTTTTGGTTTGGTTTTCTGAGACAAGGTCTTGTTGTATATTCTAGGCAGTCCTTGAACCCATGGTGCTCAGCCTCCCAAGTGTGGGTGGGGATTATAGGCTGCACCCAGCCAGTCCCTGTTTCACAATGTCCTTGCCAAAACTTGCTGTTGTTCCTTTGTTTGTTTTACTTTATTATATGGCTGTTCTAGGTAATATGAAGTGTTATGTCATTGTGGTTTTAAATTACATTTCCCTAGTAACTAATGACATTCAACAACTTTTTTCTTCTCCTTTGGAAGTATATATATATATATATTTCTGGCATAGCATGTGGGGCTGGAGATTGAACCTTGGTTCCTGCAGTTGCCTAAACTTATCTAAGCTGGTGCTTTAGATCATGAACCATCTTGCTGGCCCCAGTAGTGTTCTTTGTTACATGGGAGTTTTTTAAATTTTTCACAAAGTCAAATTTCTTTTTCTTTTTCCTTTTTTTTTTTTTTGTCTTTTTGAGACAGGGTCTCGCTGTGCAGTTCAGGCTGGCCTTGAGCTCACTTTTGTAGCCCAGGCTGGTCTCGAACTCGCACCAATCCTCCTACCTCAGCCTCCCAAGTGCTGGGATTACAGGCATGCACCACCATACCTGGCTCTCAAATTTATTTTTCTTTTGCTCCTTTTTGTTTTAGTCTAAGAAATTTGTCTTTTGCCAAATCCACAATCATGAAGATTCATTTCTGTGTTGTCTGTGTGAGCTTTACAGAGTTAACTCTTATATGGAGCCTTTATGCATTTTGAATTAATTTTTGTATATAATATGATAAGGTTGAAATTCATTCTTTTACATGTAGACATCCAATTGTCCTAGCACTGGCTGTTGAAAAAACTTTTCTTCCCCCATGTGGCATCCTTCTCAAAAACAAAGGCTACTGGGCTGGAGAGATGGCTCAGTAGTCTAAGCACCTACTGGCAAGCACAGGAATCCAGGTTTAATCCCTAGTACTTCCTCAGAACCCCAGATATGCAGAGCTGGCCACCAAACCAGGCATGGTGGCACATGTCTCTAATTCCAGTGCTGGGGAGGCTGAAACAGGAGGTTTACTACAAGTCCGAGCTGCATAGTGAGACTCTGTACCAAATAAATAAATAAATAAATAAATAAATAAATAAATAAATAAATAAGAATTCTAAAAAAAAAAAAAACTTAAATTAAAAAAATGGGGAAAAATGGACTACTTGTATATGTTTTCTTCTGCACTGCTAGTTTCATTCTTTTGATTTATTTGTGTGATTATCCTTATGCCAATATCACATGATTTTGATGACTGTAGCTCTATAGTAACATTTGTCTTTGGGAAATGTGAGTTGTTCTACTTCCTTCTTTTTCAAGATGATTCTTGGTTGTTAGAGAGCCCTTACAATTCTGCTGGAATTTTGGCAAAATGGCATCTGTGAGATTGGAGGCTTTGGGCAGGGATTACACGGAATCCACAAATACATTTAGGAAGTATTGCTACGATAGCAAATTTAAGTCTTCTAACCTAAAAATAAAGAGCATCAATTTAGGTCTTATTTTATTTTTCAATAACATTTTTGTTTTGCTTTGTTTTCTTTACAGCATGACAGATTGAACCCATGGTATGAGGATGCTAGACTTTAAAACAGTTTCTTAGCTACAGTGTACAAGGCTTAATGTCTGCTTGGGTAAATTTACTATTAAGCATTTTGTTCTTTTATAGATATAGATAGATAGATAGAGAGAGAGAGAGAGAGAGAGAGAGAGAGAGAGAGAGAGAGAGATTTTTTTTCTTTTTCCAGTATTGGGGATTGAATCAGGGCTTGCTCACTAAACTATAACCCTGGCCCTTTTTAAGTTTTTTATTTTGAGACAGGGTTTGGCTAAGTCACTTACTTGCCTAGCTTAAACTTTAGCTCTTCCCGCCTCAGCCTTCCACTACAGGTATGCACCACCATGCTTGGATTTGTGTGTGTGTGTGTGTGGTACAGGGATGGAACCCAGGGGTCTCGTGAGGGCTAAGCAAACACTGCCATTGAGCAACATCCTCAATCCACATACAATGGGGATTTTTTTCTTTGTTTCTTTTGCTTTTTAAAAAACTTAACCTACTATGGATGTTTCTGTGTTATTAGTGCAGAATCCATAACTTATTTTATGTCACTCGCTAGGTATACTACATTTTGTTTCCACAATTGCTAATTTGCGTTGTTGTTTTGAGACAGGGTCTTACCATGTAGTTCAGGCTGCCCTTGAACTCACAATGTAGCCCCAGCTGTTCTCAGATTTATAGTCTCCTCCTATTGTGGCCTCCCAAGGGCTAGGATTGCAGATGTGTGCCAACACACCCAGTTCTCACAATTCCTGGTTATTGACTATCTTGGCCATTTCAAATTTTCAACTACCAGAAATAAGGCTGCAATGAGCTTCTTTATAATGTCTATCTTTGTGCACTTATCCAATTATGTCCTTTGGACAAATTCCCAGAAGCAAACTTATTAGGTCAAAGGAGAAGCATACTTTTAAAGCTTTGGTGAATGTTGCCAAATTTTCCTCCAAAAATATCAGGCCAACATCCACTCTGAATGGCAGTAGGTGGGTCTGTTCCTTGTACAAGGACAAAATTACTTTTCTCCAGTGTCACTGTCAGAAGGAGTGGCTAGGAGTATAACTGTATAACTCAGTAGCACAGTGCCTGTGCAGCAACATGAGGTCATGAGTTTGATTCCCAGTACCAAGAAAGAAAGAAAGAAACAAACAAAGAAAGAAAGAAAGAGAAAAAGAAAAAAAAAAAAAAAAAAAGAAACAGAAGAAGACAATAAATCTGAGACATGCTTCTCTCCTGAGCAGAAACAGAAACTGAACAAAATAGTAATTGTCCCAATCTGCAGATATGCTCCTCTCTGAACTGGAAGGGCCTTTCACAAACTCTGCTGAAATATACATTGTAAAGACACTTGGAGATTTCTTGTTTATTTAATTTTTGAGACAGAATCTCACAATGTAGCCCTGAACTCATGGAGATCCTCCTGCCTCAGCCTCCCAAGTGCTGGGGTTATAGGTGTGCACTCCACACTGGCTTTGGGACTTATGGTTTTCTCCCCCTAGACTGCAAGGTACATCTGGCTGGAGTCTGTGCCTGGCTTATTTACTGCATGGGATCAACATCTTGTAAAGTATCTGACACAGGAATTTCTCAGACAACTTAGGACATCACTGGTGCGGGGGACAAGTCAGCTTGTCACAAGCCAAAATTCCACGAGGGTGACAATAGCATCTTTCCTTGTTGTATCCCCAGGGCTGACACAGTTGCTGGCACATAGTACCTGTACAATATTTGTCAAAATGAAGACCTGAAAATGACTCGCTAGAGAGCCAGGGGCGCAACAGCAGAAAGCTCTATGTGTGCCCCTTCCTGCCCCCTCTGCCTTGTGGGTCGCTACCACCCTGCTTGCTCCACACTTCTGTGTTTGTGGCCCTTTCTGCTTCAGCAACCCCACCCCATTTCTGCTGCCCTATGGAGGAGCTCAGGACGCCGCCTGTCTGTGGTCCAGAACCCACTGCACACTCTCCAGGGATTTCGCAAGGGTGCAGAATTTCCCCTGTGTACGCCCGGCGCTGCCCATCCGTGCCCCTGGGCCCTCATGCTGTTGGCTGGGCTGGAGTCAGCACAAAAGCTATTTTTGACTAAGTGGCTACCTAATCTTACATGACCCTCAGTGATTCAGGCCAAGGTCATTGGACTTAGTGCATGAGAGACACTGCTGAGACCAGCGGCTCCCCTTCTCCAGGGACCCTGAAGACACTGTGATGGGGTCCCTGGGTCTCTACTGCAAAACCCAGCTCACATCTTCTGAGCACACCTGACTTCTGCCACATCCTCAGGGAAGATTCCACACATTCTCAACTCCCTAGCTTCTCTGGAACAGTGGAATTCTGAGCTCGGAAAACAGTGTCTTCAGACACCTCTCTGCATGCCTTTAGTCCTGCACCCTCCTGTGGGCAGATATGTGAGCTGGTCACTCGCACAACAAACACATTTGTCCACCAGATGGGGAAGCCATCAGCCCACATTTTACTACTAATTTCCTTTTGTTGGAAAAGATACAGAGTAATGGTTAAGACCTTTGGATGCTTGTCCTGAATGCCTTTTTCATCTTAAGTGTGCATGTATCCCAAAGCATCACATACACTACTCACTCAGCGCTTAGTGAGTGGAGTCTTCTATCTATTCCCTTGGGCTTCTTGTCACAGCCCAGTATCTGACACCCCCAGGCCATGCTGGGGAATTTTCTCACTTTTTCAAGTGCTGAATCTTTCCCTAATAGGTGAACAGCCTCTGTCTGATGGCCCAGCTCACAACCGAACCTGTCAGACCATCTTTCCCAAGGTGGAATCCGTTATCTTTGGACCTACATTGTCCCAGCACAGTGCATACGCCTGTGTCTTGAGCTTGTAATAACACAGCTGATTGTGTGCACATCAGCTTCCTCTAGCAGAGCAGACACTTGCAAGGCAAGGTCCGGTCTGCAGTGATCTCTGTCTCACACAGACTGCCTTCTGCTGGGTACTGAGTGCTGGGGTGCTGGGCCCCGGAGAACACATATCTACTGGATAGGTGTATGCCTGGATGGCTTTGCATTTCTTTTCTTTTCTTTTCTTTCTTCCCTTTTCCTTCCTCTCTCTCTCTCTCTCTCTCTCTCTCTCTCTCTCTCTCTCTCTCTCTCTCTCTGTCTCCCTATGCAATGAAGTCTGGCCTCAAACTCATTATGCAGTCCAAGTTGGTTTTAAACCAATAATGATCCTCTTGCCTCAGCCCCCTGAGTGCTGGGATTACAGACATGTACCAGTGTTATAGTTTATGTCCAGTTGTTCCCCAAAGCGTCCTGCAATCATGGGGTGGGGACTTCTATAGATTGAGACTTGACTCATGAGTCACTGGGATTATGTTTTAGTACTGATGAGATTATCGGTCTCAGTACTGCTGGGAATTATAGGTGTGGCCTGAGGCAGATAGGCTAAGGCAGAGAGCTTGATGTAATTTAGAGAGAGACAGAGAGACAGACTAACCTGTTGTTCTCTACTCCCCTGGTTGGTCGGTTGCCTCTGTCACAACTGTTGCTGTTCTGCCACCATGAACTGGATGCTCTCTGCCCTGTTCCACTCAGCCTTGGGCCAGCCGAATATGGACTGAAACCTCCAGTAACTGTGAGCTAATAAACCTTTCCTTCCTTCATTTTGAGTGTCGACTATTTGTCCCAGAAACAAGTAAAAAGTAACTAAGATTAAGTTTGGTATCAGAGAACTGGGGTCATTGCTGTGGCTAACCTGACCATGTGGATTATAAGCTTTTGGGAATGGCTTTCGGGAAGAGATAGGAAAGGTTCAGAGATGTCGGCTACAAGCAAAGCACTGGAACAGCTTTGGCTGTTCTGTTTGGGAAATTTTGGTCAGAAGTCAGACCAGAAGACTGGTTTGAAGCCTCAATATAAAGAATGGCTTATGAGCAGAGATTGGAAATGTTTGGAGAGGTCCTGTACTTGTGAAGAGCTGGAAAAGCTTCAGCTGTTCTGTAGGGGAGATTCTGCTCAGAATTCAGACCAGAAGACTGACAGAAGGCCTGACTGTAAAGATCAGGCTGAGAAGGTTTCTGCTGGGTAAAGGATAGTATTGGTCATTGCACTCCAGATGATTTGTGCTATGGATTGGCTGAAAGTCTGTCGAAATTTTGCTCGTGCCCAGAGACTTTGCCTAAGATTGAGATTAAGCACGGCAGACTGATTAATCTTTCAAGAGATATTTCAAAGCAGCAAACTATTGGGGCAGTGGCATGGCTATTATTGGTGGCTTTTAGCCAAATTTATGTTGAAAATCAAGAGCAAAGAGCTGAGAAAGATGATTTAAAATATTGTGAGTTTGGCCAGAAAGGAAACATCAGGAAAGTTGTGGACTGCAAAGATGGACCTGAGAGGACCTCCATTGCTGGTAAGGAACCAGAGAATCAAAAGGATGCCCTGAGGGCATCACAAGAGACGACAGCTCTCCACCCTTTGCACCCTCAGAATTGCAAAGGAGAGAGGTTTTGCCTTGAGAAGAAAGCCACAGAGACCCAAGTACTAGAATGGCAGCAGCAGCAAAACCAGGTTCAAAAATGGCACCGGCATGGCGAATTTGTTTTTCTGAATTAGGGTCAGAATGCTCAGTGATCTAGGCCCTCGGCCCCTACAGCCAAGAGAGAAGCCTGACTATTGCTCTAGCTGGCAGCAGACCTTGGCATCATCCACATGGCATTGGTTTTAGTCGCATTCAGAATGCAAGAGTTGTTAAGAAGGCTTTCACCTCAATTTCAGAAAAAGGCCTGGGAGGCCAGGCAGTGTGCCCCTGAGAGGGCAGTGTGTGAAGCAGAGAGTGAGAAGCCTATTTGGCAGAAATCCTGGAAGTTTGGAAAAGCCAGAAACATGGATCATGCAAGGAGGGAGCAATGCTGGCCTAAGAGGGAGGCCATGGAAACTACCACCAAGAGTGCCTTTGGGACAGAGCTGCATGGAGCCCACAGCTCAGTGCAGACTGTTTTGTATGGTTCAGTTGGAACTGTGGGATTTAATGTTTGTTCTGCTGGATTTTGGACTTGTGTTGGTACCAGTGTTTTGTATTCCCCTGTTGTTTGCAACTTTTGGAATTGTAATGTTTGTCTTGTGCCTTTGAGTGTTGGATATGTTGAACTTTTCTATTGTACAGGGGCTCATAGTTGAGAGTTTGCCTTGAATCTTGAAAGAGACTTGGGACTTGGACTAAAATGTCTTTTGTACAAAGGGATATGTATGAGACTTTGGGAGTCCAGGGGTGGAATGTTATGGTTTATGTCTAGTTGTCCTCCCAATACCTCATGCAATCACGGGGTGGGGACTTCCATAGATTGAGACTTGACTCATGAGTCATTGGGATTATGTTTTAATACTGATGAGATTATCGGTGTGAGTATGAGTACTGCAGGGAATTATAGGTGTGGGCTAAGGCTCACAAAAGTGAGCTCAAGGCCAGCCTGAACTGCATACTGAAGCCCTGTCTCAAAGAAAAGAGAAAGAAAGGTAGGAGGAAAAGAAAGAGAGAGAGAGAGAGAGAGAGAGAGAGAAAAGGAAGGAAGGAAAGAAAGAAAGAAAGAAAGAAAGAAAGAAAGAAAGAAAGAAAGAAGAAAAGAAAAGAAGGCTGGATATGGTGGCACATGCCTGTAATTCCAGCACTTGTGAGGCTGAAGCAGGAGGATCAGCATGAGTTTGAGACCAGCCTGGGCTACAAAAATGAGCTTAAGGCCAGCCTAAACTGCATAGCAAGATCGTGTCTCAAAAAGACAAAAGAAAAAGATTCCATGAGTGTTGGAGAATGAGACCAGACATTAGGGCAGCCTGAGCTAGCCAAATAATAATAATAATAATAAATAAAATTCTTCTTTGGTTCTTGGGGCTGGGGAGATAGCTCCATGACACAAGTACCTCCCTGGCAAGTGCCAGGTCATGTGTTCTAACCCTAGTCCTGAAAAAAAAAAAAACTCTTCTCAAGTTTGGGTCAGCCAAATAGCTCAGCATATTAAAGTGCCTGCAAGCAGACTCAGAGGCTGGGGGTTCGATCCCTGGGCCTGCCATGCCGGTCCCCACCCCCTGTGCATGCTGAGATGGCAATTAAGATTGTGCATGGTGGTACGCGCCTGTAATCCCAGCTCTTGGGAGGCCGTAAACAGGCAGATCACGATGAGTCCAATCTAGTAGTGAGACCCTGAACACCCTGTAGAACCTTCTCTAAAATTAAAAATTAAAAAAAAAAAAAAAAAATATATATATATATATATATATATATATATATATATTGCATGAGTGGAGGGTCTGGGGTATAGCTCAGTGTCACAAGCACCTGGATTACAAGTACAAGCTCAAGGTCCTGAGTTCAATTCCCAGTATAAACAAAAAAAAGTTGTAGAAGCCAGTAGATCCGCCTATGTTGCTTTTTCCATTTGGAGATAACTTTCCACCACCTTTCACTTGCTCCTAATATACAGCACTACACAACGTATTAAGGGTAAAGCTCTGTGTCCACAGCAGCATACACTTCAGTTGCAATGATAACAAGGCATTCTCTGGATTTCCACTTATAGTCATCCCATGTTGAATATCTTGGTCCCTGAATTTTTTACACTGTGATGAGCAATGCTGTGGTGAACATCTGCATAACTCAGTGTTGTCCCTGTGCATTATTTCATTAGAATGGGAGTCTGAGGAGGGGAACTTGCTACAGCAAAGGGTAGTCATATTTTTACTGCTTCCTAATGTGAATTTGACTCTTCAAGGCCTGGGGCCACTGCCTCTGTCAGGGGCCCTGCCCACAGGTTCGCTGGCTGTCTCTATGGGATTAAATAGTTTCAGAATGAGTACTCAACCACTGTTCCTCCTTTGGGGCAGAGTCCAGCTTGCAGGTCCAACATGCTTGTAACTGTGCCCAAGTATTGTGGCGAAAAGTAAGTGTGGCATCAGTCGTGGCCATGAGCATGTTCAAAGGCTTTTGTAAGCCTAAGGCCAGCTCCTTGGGTACACAATGGATGTTGGGCCTTGCTGGGCCTGGGGTGTGGACATGGGAATCACTGGCTTGCAGCCATTGGTTCGGAGGGCAGGGGAAGAACATAGCTTTGAGGACATGTGGGCACCAGAAGCCAGCAAGCAGGCACAGCCCTCAGTCTGAGAGGTCAGGGGACAAATCAGTCAGCCCTCCTCATGCTGAGTATGTGAGGGACAATACTTACACAGTCCCCAGGAGAGTAACAGAGACACACAGAAAGACAGAGACAGAGACAGAGAGTGTGTGTGAAAGAGAGAGGGAGAGACAGTAACACAGAGAGAAACAGAGAGACAGAAAGTGACAGAGTGATGGAGACAGAGTGACAGACAGAGAGTGTGTGGCAGAAAGAGACAGAGAGACAGAGAGTAACAGAGAGAGAGAGGTCAAGAGACCATCTTTCATAATATGGAACAGAATGAGATAGTGTAATGAGTGTGCTTTGCGAAAGAAGGGCCAGAGTACTCTTTGTCCTCCCTAAGCAGCAGAAGTCCTTCTGTAATGCCTGCCTACTCCTACGATGCTGCCTTTTGGAACATCTGGACTTTCGCGTGCGCAGAACTAAAGCTTGCATGCCACCACTCTTGTCACGCTGCTCCTGCTCCACCCTCCCCGCCTGGCTTCTACCCCTTCTGCCACGGGATCCAGGAGGAAGTGGAAGAGGAGCTTGGAGGAACTCAATCGCCAGTCCTTTTCTCCACGCATGCCACAGCCACCTGCCTCCAGGCCTGCAGTAGCCCCTACTTTGTCACCTGCCCCATCACCAGGTCAAAGCTTAGCTATGGTGTGGAACAGAATGGAACACCTAGGGATTCAAGTGCATACTGTAAGCTTTCAGCTCGGTGAGGTGCATGACCTGAAAACAATTGGACACAGCACCAGAATCAAGGAACAGAATGGCAGCAGCAGCATCCCAGAGGCCTGGTAGTGCCCCTCCCTGTCGCCCTTGAGTCTCATGCAGGGCAGCGTGTATCCTGACTGCTAACACTATAGATCAGTTTTGCCTGTTTTGGAATTTTATGTGCATGGATTGGTTTAATGAGGACTCCTATGTCTGCCTTAATCCTCTCATCACACTTGATCTTAGCCAAAAGTCTGAGAAGAGATTAATCCTCTCATCAATCGTGCGATCCATCCATACTGTCACCAGTACAGTTAGTCCATTTTTATTGCTATACAGTGTTCCACTGTGTTTGTTTTTTTTTTTTTTTGGTCTTTTTGAGACAGGGTCTCACTATGCAGTTCTGGCTGGCCTTGAGCTCACTTTTGTAGCCCAGGCTGGTCTCGAACTCACACCGATCCTCCTGCCTCAGCCTCCCGAGTGCTGGGATTACAGGCATGAGCCTCCATGCCCAGCCCAATACTTTTTTTTTTTGGTCTTTTTGAGGCAAGATCTCACTACGTAGTTCAGCCTGGCCTTAAGCTCACTTTTGTAGCCCAGGCTGGTCTTGAACTCATACTGATCCTCCTGCCTCAACCTCCCAAGTGCTGGGATCGTAATTTACTAAGTCAAGTTCAAAGAACCATTTGAGTAGTTTTTATTTTGGGGGTGATTTCAAATTATATATATTTGTTTTTCTGACACTGGAAATTTAACCCAGGGCTTTTCGACTGAGCTGGATCCTTAGCCCTTTTTGCTTGGAGACATGGCTTTCATAAATTGCCCAGTCTGGGTTTAGTCTTTCAATATTCCTGCCTTAGCCTCCCAGAGAGCTGGAATTATAGGTGCACACACCATGCTTGGTGATTGTCACCGTTTCTGTCGTGGAGCACAGAAGTGTGCCTTTTTTGCTGGGTCTCTATGGTTGGTGTCTAGGTGTCCTCGCAAAGTCTCACGCACTTATGGGGGCTTCTGGAATTTGTGACTGATTATTGTGGGTGTGGGCAGCCCCTCCCTTGGGGCAGGTGATTTGCATTTCAGTGTAAGGAAGGAAGAGAAGTCAGCTGCTTGAGCTGCTACTACTCTCTCCCTTGCTCTTGCTCTTAGCTGCCTCCATGAAAAGTTGCCCTCTGCCATGAGCCACAATGCCTTGGAGCCAGCTGAGTATGGACTGAAACCTCCAGTAACTGTGAGCTAAATAAACCTTTCCCTTCCTTCATTTTGGGGGTCGAGTATTTCTCCCAGCAGCAAGAGAAGAGTAAGACAGCATTATTGTTAAAGCACAGTTGGATCTCAGCATTCCCTTAGTATAACCCTCCATTACTGCCCACGGCTTTGAGCAAAAGGTCCAGCCTTGCCTCTATTTGCAGCCGTCTCGCGTACTTGATGCCTGTTTCCCTCACGCCCTCCCTCTAGCCCCACACTCTGTCTGTTTCCCCACAGAGCTGATCTTCTCTTTCCTGGAGAATGCTGAGCTCTTGTCTACCCAAAGGCTCACCTGCTGACAGGTCGTGTGCCCCTCCAGCCTGCTCTGCTCAGGTTTTCTGTCTGAGGTCAGCTACAACATTCTCAGAAAGGCCTCTCCTGAGGCCTCATCAAATTAGCAATGGTTGCTGGGTGCGATGGTCCAGGCCTGTAGTCACAGGAATCAGGCGGCCAAAGCAGGGGGATCACTGGGAGTTTGAGGCTGGCCTGGGCTACATAGTGAGTTCAAGGCTACCCTGAATGCCTTAGCTAGCAAGGCCCTGTCTTAAAGAAGAATGAAAGAAAGTAAAAGCAAGAAAGAAGAAGGAAAGTAGACATGGAACTATTACTTGTTTACCCAGCTCATACCTGCATTTACCCATAGGTTGAACCTCTGGAAGCATGAAGACTAGAACTGCGGTGTCCACCTAACCTGGGTGGACATGCAGTGGATGCTCACCAAGTGTCAGTGTGGTACAGATCCAAAGTCTTGGAGTCACAGAGACCTGGCTGTAAATTCTGGCTCTGTTTGTGCCTTTAGGCCAAGTACCTAAACTCTCTGAGCCTCAGTGTCTGCCTCTGTAGGATGGGGATAATCCTGCTGGCTGCTCAGACTGACAGGTGGTTGTTAGGCCTGCGTGAGAAGACGTTCACATGCATTGCCTCTCACAGTGTGAGGCAAGTGGTACATAAACAGGAAGGGGTACTGTCCCTGTGCCAACTTACTGCGGATTCACCACAACCCCAGCGGCAGACATTGCTCTCAATCCCTGTATCATAGACGAAGCACTAAGAAACTAAGACTCAGGTTAATACCCAGGCTAATTATTAGAACTCCAGGTCCTAGGCTCTCCTCCACTGTGGGCTAAAGGTCAGATGAGGAAAATCAAATAGAAGAAGAGAAAGTGGTGGATTCCTAAGAGCCTATTTGGCCCACCTCTTAGCAGCTTTAATGGTTGACATATTGCATCGACTTGGGAAGTCTAGGGGAGTAACTAAGTAACTTGGACATTCTACATCCTGGTGTGTGGAGGGCAGGCCCGTGGAGCTCTAGGATGTTGTTTATTGTATGGAGAAGCTTAGAAGGCTAGCTGAGAGACTCAGCAGGGGCACAGGGGCCTCACCATGTGAGCTCCGGAGCCTGTGCAAGAGGAGAGTGTGGGTGCTACCCCACCCCAGGGCGGGTAGCCTGCATACGATCCAAGGTAGGAAAAGAGTCTTGCTGTCCCCCTTCAGTTCTAGTTGCTTTTGCTCTCTTCCATAGCCAGGAAGGTTGGCACTCCACTCTGCCACCCTGCACCAGAGCCAGCTGAATATGGACAGAAACCTCTACAGCTATGAGATAAAAAAGCCTTCTCCCCTTAAACTTTAGTTCTCCTATTTTGTCCCAGCAAGGAGGAAAAAGTAACTTAGACAGTATCCATTCAGCCCACGAAGCTCCACGGTTAGGAACACAGTTCAAAAAGCACTGGGTGACACAAATAACCATAGCTATTAATAGCTTAACAGGAAAAAAAAAAAATAGAGGGATCTGATCTCATAAAATTTTCAACTTTTGTATAACAAGATGATACCACAAACAAGGTTAAAAGGTATTTGGGAATGTGGGAGAAAATACTTAAACTTCATACGGCAAAAGCTTACCATTTCAGGTAGGAACATCCTCCTGATAATTGGAAAAAAATGACTGTTATAGTGGAAAAGTGGTCAAAGGCTGTAAGTAGTTTACAGAAGAGGAAACGAAAATGGGCAGCAAACATATGAATAAGTAAGGAAATGGAAATTTAAATAATGAGTTCCCCTATATTTCCTAGTATTGGCAAAAATGAAAATCACAGTAGTAACATTTATGACTGATGACAGCATAGGAAAGCCAACTCTATCGTCAGCCTATTGTTAGACTATGAAAAATTACAGTCTTTTAGCGCAATTGTACAAAATATTTTCTAAAAAGTGATAAATTTCAGATATGAAAGTAATAATGCACAATATATAAGTAAATGAAAGAGTATTCATTACAACATCTTTATAATAGCAAGAAAAAAAATTCTGTTTCCTTTGGTACAATTGTATAAAAGTATAGCTATTGAAACAAATAAAAGGGAACCAGGATGATCGCTCAGCAGTCTATGTGACTGTCTGGCAAGCTCACAAAGTGGTATCTGCTATGGTTTATGTCTAATTGTCTCCCCAAAGTTTCATATAGTTATGGGGTGGACTTCTACTTTTTTTTAATGTTATGGCCAGCTCAGCCTGCCCTGGGGTTGGGGCTGGCAGAGCATGTGGTGCCAGGGATCGAACCAGGGTTCCTGAGGTTGCCTAAACTTACCTAAGCAGGCACATTAGACTGCTGAACTATCTTGTCAGCCCAAGGGTGGGTTTCTACAGTTTGTGATTAATTCATGATCCAGTGCTGGGCTTATGGGTGCGGTGCTGCTGGGATTATGTGTGAATGCTGCTGGGATTAGGGGTGTGAGTCCTGCCAGGAGTATGGGTGTGAGTGCCACACCCAGCCTGGGGCAGATAGCCAAAGGCAACATACGGGGCACAGACTTGCTGTCTGTGGCCACTGGGGCTGCTTCTCCTCCCATATGCTCCTGCTGTCTTACTCTTTGCCACTGTCATAAATGGCTGCTCTCTGTCTCGGGCCACTCTGTCTTGAAGACAGCTGAATATGGACTGAAACTTTCACTGACTGTGAGCTAAATAAATTTTCTTTCCTTCATTTTGAGTGTCAGGTATTTTGTCCCAGCAATGAGTAAAAAGTAGCTGAGATAGTATCACACACCATGTCAGCCACAGAACCCTGGGCGAGTCTTGCTGGCCGCTGAGACTGGGCATAGTGGCATACGCCTGTAATCCCAGCACTAGGAAGGGTAAGATAGGAGGATTACTATGAGCCTGAGCTGCATATTGAGACCCTGTACCAAACAAATAAATAAATGAAATTTTACAAACGCTGGCCCTGCCCAGGGGTGCACTAAGATTGAAATTGTGATTGAGTATGGTGGTTCACACCTATAATCCCAGCACTTGGGAGGCTGAAAACAGGAGAATCACTATGAGTCTGATCTACACAATGAGGGGCTGTAGACCCTGTACCCCATAAACCCTGTACTAAAAATATCTTCAGAATTCTTTTAGGGAGGGGGCGGGACCAGGGTTCGAACTCACGACCTTGCACTTGCCAAGCAGGCACTTGTGCCATGGAGCTATCTCCCCAGCCCTGTACTAAAAATATAAAATAAAACAAAAATAGATAAATAAAGATACACCTCAGAGGAAAGGGATAAATGAACTATAGTGCTTCTAAGGAGAGTCACCCAGAGAAAAACATTCTCT
>PVJA010030675.1:0-25585 GCA_004027025.1 Myocastor coypus
CATCCTCCACCAAGCCGCAAAGCAGCCTCCAGTTCTTTGTGCTTTCACATCTAGTCATCTTTTCTGGAACTAAAGAAAAAACTTGAGCATGCAAACAGACAAGCGTATCCAAACAGCCCTAATTCCATTTCACTTCTTTTTCAATAGAGAAATTAAAGTATATTGCTTTCCCGTTTAAAAACGAAGATAGAAAACCAAAACATTCAGCAGTGTCCTGATCAGAGTGAATCCCTGTAGCGACTGCTGCTTGTGCCTGTCTAGGACCCCTGTAAGCGCCAACCACTAGGACCCTAATGAGCACTTCAGATCAGCTACACCTAAAACATTAAACCAACAGGCACTTGCCATGTCTGAGAAACGAAAACAGAGAACATTAATCTTATTAACCCTTAGCTTGGCTGTTAAGACTTAAGCCCTTGTTTCTTGAATTATAAATGAGAAACTGGGCCTGAGGCCTCCAGGGCCCTCTGGATACACACTACAATGCCAAATCTTGGAACTAGTGTGTTTCAAGAAAGCTGGCTCTCTCGGGCTGAGATCGGTTTCTCCATCAGATAAATGTGAGGAGGGTTCCTCAGCCAAGAAAAACGTGCTAAGATTTGTTGAATGTTTATTTGTCAGGGCTTTAATCAGAAAATGATGGCTGGCCTTGCACAAGCAACAGTCTGCTGTAGCATGTCTCGAGGCCTTGACTCTGGCCTCCTGCCCAGCAGCGGGGAAAGGGCTAGTGTACAGTTCAGAAAAGGACAAAAGATATTAATCCTTGCCCTTAAAACTGTTTGAGCTCTTTTTATAGTTTGTTTTATTCTTGACTTGTTTGTTTGCTTGGGTGGTTATAAAAATTCTTTAAAAAGTGAGAAAATGCGGAATTTTTACTACTCCTACTCAACAGTGCAGTCTGTTAGCACTTTTACAACCAGCTTGTGGTTCCGGCCTTCACAGAGCGGCTTTCCCTGCCCTGCCCCTTTTGTATTGAAAGTGTACTAGGTACTCACATTGCTGGATGAGTGACGCAGTGTCCCTGATTTATTTCTAAGATGGAATGGAGCCCATTACATTGTCAGTATTCTTTCACCTGTGAATTTTTCACTTAAAATAATGTTTTAAGTTTGTATTTAAAACAGTGGAGAAAGCTTGAAATTATTATCACTGTCAGTAGAAAGCACCTCGTTTGTAGGCACGGTGTTGCCTGCCCACCTGGGAGGGTGGTGCAGGGGGACTGCCACGAGCTGGAGGCCAGCCTGAGCTGCACAGTGAGCTCAAGTGCAGCCTAAAACCATAACAATTCACTGTCTTTAAAAAAAGCCAAAGAATTCCTATTTTATTGAGGTTTTCATGTATCTTTTCACCACATGTCTCACCCAAAGAGGGAAAAAATCAAGTTTCATGGGAGTATTTTCTTACACTGTATTGCTCTTCCTGGCCCAATATTTCAGACTGGAAACAGAAACTATTCCTTGAGTCTCATGGTAGCCCTCTTCCCTTCTTTCCTACAGTGTACTTTGCAACCTTAGTTCTTTTTTTCTTATATGTCTCACGGGATCCTCCACCCAAGCTCACCCTGGGATCCTATTTTGGTGTCCAAGACCTAGTATTGTGAAGATTGTGCATCAGAAGTATATTGAATTTTCTTAAAATTCCAGTTATTTACTTTGATAAACTACAGGAAGCATCTTTCCTGAGGAACACATTAATTTATAAATAGCACAAAAGAACAAAATTTGCAAAGGCCCATGTCAGCAATTAGGAGGCAGGGAGTCGGAGAACAGTATGACAATGGAAGAAAAGACAGGAAAATGTCTAGGGGGTGATCGAACAGTTAGCCTTAAAGATTGATGCAAGTAACTCTAGAAGTATAAGAGGCAAAGAAAAGAATGTTTTTCTATAGCCTCAAGGAAGAACTACAGAAATAACTACTCTTTACACTTTGATTTTAGTCTAGAGAGACCCATTTTGGCCTTCTGGCCACCAAAACTATAAGAAAATAAGTTGGCATTCTGTTACCACATGGTGATAATTTGTTAGCAGAGCCATAGAGTCTCTGCGCTGCGAATTAACACTGAGAAGAGAGAGCAGAAGCACAGAGATCTACAGCAGTCATGAGGAGAGAGACAGTGATGGAGTGGATCAAAGAAGCCTCTGTGGGATCCAGGGGTGGTGGCACACGCTTGCATTATCAGGATGCTGAAAGACCGTCACAAGAGGACTTCAAGTTCAAGCCCAGTCATAGAAATGGAGCACAATTTACTAAGTCATTGAGACTCTTGTCTCAGCTATTTTTCTCTCATTGCTGGGACAAAAGACCTGACAACCACAATAAGGAAGAGTAAGTTTATTTAGCTTATAGTCAGTGGATGTTTCAGACAATATTCAGCTGGCTCTAAGGTAAAGTGGCACATGGCAGAGGACAGCAGTTCATAGGAGCAGACAGCAGCAAAAAGCAAAGGGATGAGCAAAGAGGACCTAAGCAGCTATGGGAGCTCCACGAGAAGCGCCACAAGGGCAAAGCCACTTGGAGATCCCGACTTGTCACAGATTGCTTTGGACGTTCCATATGGAACTACAGGACTTAATGTTTCCCATTCTGGATTTTGACCTTGCTTTGGTCCCAGTGCTTTATATCCTGCTGTTTAACACATTATTTTAAGTGAAAAGTTCACAGGTGAGAGAATATTGATAATTTAATGGACTTTTGGATTGTTAACGTTTTTCTTATGCAGTTGAATATTGAAAGTATTTAACTTTTCATTTGTACAGAGGCTCACAGCTGAGAGTTGCTCTAGACTTTTGAGAGACTTGGGACTTGGACTTTTCAGCAATGCTAAAACTGTTAAGACTTTGGCAACGCTTAGAGATGGACTAAAATACCTTTTGCATAAAGCTGTGTGCGTGTTTCTGGGACCCAGGGGCAGAATGGTATGGTTTGTATCTGGTTCTTTCCCCAAAGCCTCATGTAGTCATTGTGCAGGCTTCAAGAAATTCTGATTGCTTCATTATCCAATGGTAGGATTATGGGTATGAGTGCTACACCCACCCTGGGGCAGATAGTCTGAATCCAATACAAGGAAAGGAGAGAATCTTGCTAGCTGCTACAACCACTGCTCCTCCCTTTGCTCTTTTCTGTTTTCCATTTCCATGAGCTGGTACTGTCTGCCATGTTTCACTCTGCCTTAGAGCCAACTAAATCTGGACCTTTACAAACTGTGAACTAAAAGAACCTTTCCTTCCTTCCTTCCTTCCTTCCTTCCTTCCTTCCTTTCTTCCTTCCTTCCTTAATTTTGGGTGCCAGATATTTTGTTCCAGCAACAAGAAAAAAGTAACAGAGACAACTCTGTTTCAAAAGAAGAATAGAAGGGGAAGTAGGACGGATAGGGAAGTAGTTTAGTGTAAAAGGTTTGGGTTGAATCTTGAATACCAAAATAAGGAAGGAAAGAAAGAGTACATGTAAGAACAAAGGAGAGAAAGAGGCAGAAAATAAAGAAAGAGCAAGGAGAGGGAGGAAGGCAGAGATAGAGTAAGGGACGTAAGGACACAGGGAGGGAAGGAAGGAGGGAGGAGAAAAGGAAATGGAAGGGACAGGAAGGGGAGGGGAGGGGAAGGGAAAAGAGGTGAGGAGAGTGGAGGGGGGAGGGGAAGGGAGGGGAGGGGAGGGGAGCAAAAGAGTGACATGTGTTAAAGAAAAATTCTGAATGTCATTACACTGAACTGTTTTTTGTTTCTATAACCTATATGCCCAAAGTTGGATGCTTTATAAAGAAGAAAAGATTTATTTGGCTCATAGTTCTGAAAGTCTAAGAACATGGTAAAGCGTTTGGTGGCTCCACTGAGGATTTTCTGGTTTCATCACAACACCATACCGGTACTAGAAAGAAAGATCACACAGTGAGACAGAATAGCCAATAATTTGGCTCTAGATCTTTAAGGTCAGTGAGGCCACAAGACATAAAAACCCCTGTACTGTAACAGCATATAACTCCGTGGAGCCCCAAATTTCCTGTTCAGGGAGATTATGGGGCTGCAGAGGAAAATGATCGAAGATGTACAGTGTGCCTAAGGAGACACACCTAGAGAGAAAACATTATCTCAGGCTTCCGCAGACAGCAAAATGGCTAAGCAATGGCTGTGTTTCATCCAGATGGCTGACACTGCCAAAAGTTCTGCAAATTGCAGTATGTGGTTTCAGAGTAATCTCTGAGGGGACCTGACTGACTTTGTCAGATACAAAATTTACGTGCTTTTGTAACACTGTTCTTGCTTTATCTTGGTCTTAACTATCAAGCAGAAAAGTCTAACCACAAGGTATAAAAAGGAAAGGCATATCAATATACTGAGTTGCAAAAGGCTCAAAGTGAACATCATCATCCAGTAATGCCAGATGAGCTGATAATCCACTACTGTTATGGACTATTGGACTATATATATATACAGCTATTTTCTCTTTGTGCAATGAAAAGAAAGATCTGTACTAATGATGCTAAGGTAAGAAATCATGTCTGCATCTGTGCTCTGAACAACTATGAGGAAGATGACATTATGCAATGTATTAATTATTATGAAAAGTAATAAGAATAAAAATATTTACAAAGAAAGAAATGATTCAAAATTTCACTAAACAAAGTAATAGGAATTCAACAATGGTTGCTGTGTTGCATGATACCATTTTGAAATAATTGTTTATATTACCAGATATAAATGTGCAAAATTTTGTTTTTTAAAAATAAAATAAGATGACAAAAGTTATAAGAAATTAAAATTTTAAAAAAGAGGTGGTCTAACTGTTGCATAAAACTTGCTTTTTATCTTCTGAATGCCAAGTGCAAACAACAGATTTTCACATTCTTTTGTTCTAAACAGCACCTGGAGCACTGCTAGTAAAGTATACAACCTTACCATGTATGTTTGTTATAACACACACAACAACAACAATGTAAGGATAGGTAGAGACTATCTTATACACTAACTTTTCTGGTAAAATACTTAATACTTTAAAGATTTAATCATTGCTGATGCCCATTTAGATTCTTATAATTCCAAAAATTTCTTCATGTCTCTGTTGCCATTAAAGAATACAAAATACAATGATTTATCTGAAAAATTAATAAAGGGTACCAATTATTACTCTACCATGATAATGTTTTAAAATTAAGATATAGTTATAATTAAGACTATATGAATTAAAGGTATAACTCATAAAAAGGGAAAACAAAGTAAAATATGTTTAAATTAGAGCCCTGTCAATTAAGTTCTTCAATGATTAGATTCTTCAAGCCAATTTATAGACCAGAAATAACAGAGCTCTCATTACAACAGGGAGAAACATGATTTTGTTAGTTTTAATATTACCTATGGGAAGCAGCTATACCTATAACTCAGTACACAAGATAAACATGAATTTCTTATAATTAGCATTGCATTTGATCTATGATAATTTTTTTAAGACACAGGAAAGGCCCTCATTTAGAAACCCAGGTATCATCCACAGGTTAGTTTTTCTCTTGCTGTAACAAATGCTTTGCTCATCATTTTATAAGGAGAAAGGGTTTATTTTCGCTCAGTTGGAGAATCTTCAGTGCACAAGTTCATTGTATTATGCCCAGGAAACAACAAGGACAGCAGTGTCCTTGAATCCCATGAGGGTATGCGCTTCTCCTCAGCTTGCCTCCTCGTACTGCATCCCACTCGTAAGGGTTTCACTGCCTCTACACCACGCTGAAGGCTGAGCCTTACCACAGGGTCCTCTGTGAGACAACCAAATCCAGTAGTTACTACAATGAACATATGGGTTTAGTCAGGAAGTAGCAAAACTTATGAGCATTTATCAACTTTTCTCCATTATTTCATAAATAAATATGTATTGAGTATCTTTAAATGAGGAAAAATAGTTAACTATCAATAAAATGATAAATTTCCAAATTTATAAGTAGCAAGGATGTGAAGATCAAATATGAAAGTAAGAGACAGCCAGATAGATCAGCAAACTAAAGCACCTGCTTAAGGCAGGCACAGCGACTGGGGTGTGATCCCTGGTGTGCTGTGCCAGCCCCACCCCCGGGGTGCACTGAGATGGCAACTGAGACTGGGTGGTGGCGCGTGCCTGTAATTCCAGCACTCGTGAGGCTGAGAATAGGAAGTTCACTGTGAGTCTGATCTGTGTTGGGAGACCCTGTAGATCCTGTAGACCCTACGCTAAATACATAAAAGAAAGGAATGGGGGTGTCAGTGATACCTTAATGATAAATATAAAGGCCAAAATCCAAAGACTCTTAAAAATTCATTTGGAAGAATGAACAAGGAAAGGATAGAGTGTAATGCCATAATAATACCAAAATAATAGTAATTGGTTATGTGGCTCAACTTACTCTGTCAATGTTTTAAACTCAGTGACGCATTTCCTGGTTTCAATCACTCTGCTCATGCTCCATATTATACGCTCATAATGTGACAGTTGAAATATTTGTAGTCACAGATAATTAGTAATAAAACCTAGGCATCTAGTCTTTCTGGAGAAATAAGCTCTAGAAATAATCACTTGCTGAATCATGAAGTAGGTAGGCCAACGTGAGGGATCAGATGAGTGAGCAGCATGTTCAGTTATGAGAGCCTGCTCGTGTTTGAGATGGTTGTCATGTACAATTTGTGTAAGTAACAGTGATCTGAAAGGGATATAAGTTTTACAGGTTTTAAATTAAGATGGAATGCTGATTTCTTGTAATTATCTTTTAAAGAAATCTGTGTTTTAAGCGCCAAGACAAAGCATACTGGATACATAATGGATAACACATACTCCTTGAAATTCAATCACTTCCCTAACCTCAGATATTTAAAACAGCCTTCAGGGAGAAACGTTAAAGAAGATGGTAAAGATTAGTGTTATTTGAAGGCTAGGGATGGTTGTCCAAAACCAACTTGAAATGAGTCTAGAGTCTATAAAAAGCAAAGCACAGCAGACAAACCTACTTGAAAATCTTATTTCCATGACAACGGAAACAGAGCTTTAAAGGGCCAGCACACCACTGCAATGCGCTGTTTTCCACACATTCAGTCATCTCAAGCATCTTCAAAGACAGGAAAACCTTTAATATGCATGCTAAGTTGTATCAACATATGAAAACATGCTTGCTCTTCATAAAAATGGGGGGATGAAGACTGCAATATTTAGTAACCATAAATAAATCTAGCAACTCCTCCATTCTAAAACTGAAGAAATAAAATATGATATAAACTGATGCTGTATATAAAAATGACTTATAGCTTCCATATCTGTCATCCAATTAATCATTTAACAGCCATCCAATTAATTATATCACTTTAAACTACCATAGAAAACTATTTTATATAAGCATGCAACCATATTATTTTTATGATATGGGATAAAGTTAGATCCATAATCATTTCTGGGAAATAAAGCAAAATAGTAATTCCTTTTTAGTGTTGTATGCATTAAACATTGAAGAATTTTCTGAAAGAAATAACATATTTATACAATAGTAGAAATATTTAGTTCAGAACAACTTTTGGGATTGTAATTCTAAAGCTTCTTAAATTTAAAGAATACTGAAAAAGCAAATTTTAGCAATAAAATGTGAAAGGCAAATTTGTTATATAAAGCAATATATATCACATGCAACAAATACTGCCCTGAGCTACTTTCCCCAGGTGAGTTATATTTGCTGCTCACAGACACCGCACATATGCAACATTTCTTGTTCCAATTTGCATTGTTTTCCATGAAGCTACATCTTACAATTAATTTGAAATATGGAGGACTAGCAATGCAGATTCATATTTTTATATCAACGAATCTCTTTATGGAAGAAAAAGAACATGTCTCCACATTGACAGTCAAATAAATCATAGAATTACATGCACTTAGAAGGAGAGATGAGTACAAACGTTCACTTTCCACAAAATGTATCTCATATTTGCTCAAGGTTTTCTCAGAGACTCTTCTGACCCTTCATTTTCTGAACATCAGCTAATTTATGATTTGTCTACTAAAAAAAATAAAATCTCTGAAATGCTCTTGTCAAGCTAGAAGGGATCATAATATTGGTCTGAGTCTCAACTCTCAATTTTATATTGAGATGATTTTTTTCAGCTTTACTCTATGTTTAACAACAACCAAAAAAAAGCTGCAATTTTTCGTCATTCTCAAAGTTTCGTGCAGTGGGAATTTTTATTGTCCTATGAAACCTTTGCAGATTCCCTTCATCCTATTCACTTACTAATGAACATTTGAAAATATATCAAATATTTTATATAATTTGATGTTTTATAAAGTTTGATGTAATATCATACTTTAAGGCCCCCACAAATTTCAGTCTAAAAATCCTTGGAATACTGGAAAATACATTAAATATTCCCTCTAAGAGTTTACAAAGAAATGTCCCCAGTGTCATCCTGGCTAATTTATTCTTATAATCTATAGCAGACAACTTCATTCCATGTGTTTTAAAGCCTTTCCCTGTGAAGGATTTTGGATAAAATAGCAATACAATCAACTTGAGAGTTTAAAAGAAAAGTTTTATATAGAAAAAGCTAGTTAATGCACTTTTACTTTTAGAAAATATGATTTTTCTTAATTATTAAAGAAATGTCAACTGTAAAGCATAAGATCTCCCCAATCTAATTCTCACAATTTTGTATGGTAATTTAAAAACCATGGTGGTGTGATTTAAATCAAGTTAGAAAAATTTGATGGGTAAAATATTATATTATAATAGCCTCACAAATATAACAATTATATGAATTTTGTTAACAGAATTATATAAAGCTTCTTCATGTTTATTCAATCTCCTTTAATTAGAGGACATGTTTTTAAATAATGTTCTAAAGATGAAAGAATAAAGACAAACCATTCAATATGTTTCTCCTACATGGCCTCATTTTGAGCTCAAAACAAGTCATATGCTTAGGAACTTTCGTTACCAATATATGTCAAGAGCTCACTATTAATGTATTTCTTTTATCTGAAGCATACTAAAACGTTAAAAAGACAGAATGTAGATTGTTATCGATTTGTCTGTTACTCTTCTCTCATTGCTGAGACAAATATCTGACACCCAAATGAAGGAAGAAAAGGTTTCTTTAGCTCACAGTTACTGGAGGTTCCAGTCCAAATTCAGCTGGGTCCAAGGCAATGGTGCACATGACAGAGAACTGCAGTTCATGGTGGCAGAACAGCAGCAATGGCAACAGAGAGAGAGTCTGTCACTCTGTCTCATTTGTATTACAGTCAGGCTATCAGCCACAGGTTGGATGTAGCACTCACAACAATAATCTCAGTAGTACTGAAATTTACAATCCTAGTGGATCACCCAGAATCCCAGGGAATCATGAGTTAATCTCAAACTCTAGAAGTCCCACCCCATGACTCCATGAGGTTTTTTAGGGGACAACTAGGCATAAACCATAACACAAATCAAAATAGAAAATGAGATGAAAAGTAGAAGCAGTTAGACTAAATAGAGGAAAATAAATATAATGTATCATTTGTCTTTATTCTTTCATCTTTAGAACATGTAATGTTAATAATAAACATAATGTATCATTTAAAATAAACTTAATGTACTCATAATACATCACTGAGACACAGATTTTCATTGACCACTACCCACTGGATGGTGCTCCATTTTTTTAAGGAACACTTTCTCCATCTGCTCATGCTCATTAATGCATTGTCCTTTGTATAAGAAGCTCACAATAGTTTTCTAAGTAGTAATAATACTCTGCAACTAAAATACAAATTTCTTTCTCACCTGATTTACATTTTCTTTTCTCCTCTGTTTACCTGAAACTTGTACCTTTTTCTACTTTTATTGAAAAAGCCCATACTTCTCTTCCTTCGATAGCAGTTAAAGCTCTAAGGCTATATGCAGTGACTATGTGCAGTCTAGAACTAAAACAAACGATGTCTTCATATGGACAATGATGTGTTATTTTTCATGACAGATTTTGTAGCTGTCTGCATTTATAGTTTCACAGACAGAAACTCTATTGAAGATTCACACTTAAATATATCCCCATTTGTCTTTGCAAGTGAATGAATTAAAGCCCTTTAATACTTTTGGGACTCAAGTGAGGGGTCCCTAAATAGAAAGCCCAAGGTGGTCTTTTTGTTGGTCATAATGCTAAAACCATCTGTTTTTCATTGTGTAAAATTGAATATATCAGGGCCAGGAAGATAGCTCAGCAGACTAAGTACCTGCTTAGGCAAGTGCAGGGGCCAGGTTTTGATGCCTGGCACCACATGCCATGCCATCCCTAATGCTGCACATGCTGAATGGGCCACAAATGCCAGGCATGGAGGTGCAAGCCTGAAATCCCAGCACTGAGGAGGCTGAAAAGACCAGGATCACAATGATTCAAAGCTGCATAGTGAGACCCTGCACAAAAATTTAAAAAATAAATTAATTAAATTAAAATTGTCACATAAAATCTGAACTTTGAAAACCAAATTAATTATAACTAGTACCTTTAGTAGCTTACTTGAAAATTCAGTAGGACTTACAGACTAGTCACAGAAAATCAAGATCAAACTCTTTCCTTAACTTGCACTGTTTTATTTTGGAAAAGCATAGTTCCATCTCAGCTTTAATTCTTTATTTTTAATAAGAAAAAACAATGTGACAGTTTCAAACATGTTATTATATATTCACAATAGTTGATACAATGCATATTCTTGTCCTCATAGTAGATATATAGAGCACAGGATGTAGACATTATAATTTCTCTAATCACTGATACAAAAATTTCTTTTCATTGAACTAAGAGAAGGTAGTTGCATACAAAGTACAATATTCCATAATTTTAGTGGGTTGTTGGCAGAACAGGCAATGTCACAAGCTGTTGATTTAAGCCTTTTACAGCTCAACATACTAATCTAGCTTTACTTTTTATTACTCATGGTTACATTTTTCTTCTGGGTAGTTAAGAGCTAGTTAAAGCAAGAGCTGTATAACAGAACATGTAACTTTTGTATCTCTCAAAGTCAGTCAAATCCTCTTAGGATTTACCTTGAAACCATGCACAGTGCTTTGTAGAACAGTTGTCAGGATCAGCCATCTGGATGAGTCATGGCCATTGTTTGACCAGTTTGCTCTCTGGAAAGCAGGAATCTCTTCTCTCTATGTGTCTTTCCTCAGGCATATTATACATTGTCAATCACTTTCCTCTGTGGTCCCAAAATCTCCTTGAACTGAAAATTTGGGACACCACTGTGCTATAGGATGTTATATCACAGGTTCTCTTATGACTCTCTCCTGAGTCTTCACTGACCTTGGAGGGCTAGGGCCAAAGTATTGTCCATCTTTTTAACCCTTCTATTTCTCCAATTCTTAGTCTGTAAACTTACAGTCTGAGTCCTCCAGAAGAGAAGCTTAGTGATACTATTGCTCTATAACATAGGCACTTGAGCTTAACATCACTGACTTTCTGAATG
Organism: Myocastor coypus; assembly: GCA_004027025.1. Lineage (NCBI taxonomy): Eukaryota > Metazoa > Chordata > Mammalia > Rodentia > Myocastoridae > Myocastor > Myocastor coypus. The sequence goes on from PVJA010030675.1 coordinate 11,441, forward strand.
TTAAATGTCTTAGACTTAACTTGGAATCAGTATTTTCCATCAATCATCTATACTCTAATAAATTCTTATAGAATGTGATAAAAGTGGTTATGCATTTTTACACACAAACTTAAGAAATCTAAGCATGTACAAAACTGCAGCCAGTCAAACCTATGGCATTTTCCTAGTCTCTTACTCTCTTTTTAATACCTTTTCTTTTGTTTACCTGTAAAGCAACCATTTACTTGCGAGAGAGTATAGCAATAATTGAAAATACATTAGAAGTAGCACACATCTAAAAGATGAGAATGACAGGCATTCCAAGCATACTTTTAGAGTTACACATTGCTATCCTAAGTATGAAATACCTTTTGGAGGTACTTAGGATCACTGTCTAATTCATCCTACATATATAAGTACATCTTTTTCTTCAGTTTTTGGTCTGTTAACTGACATTCTCAACCCTCCAGCAAAGAAGCATAGTGATACTATTACTCTATAACATAGGTAATTAAGCTTAACATTACCGTCTTTCTGAATATCAAACATCTTAGACTTAGTTTGAAATTGGTATTTTCCATCAATCATTGATATTCTAATAAATCTCTATAGAATGTGATAAAAGCAGTTATACATTTTTACACAGATATTTACAAATCCAAGGATGTACAAAATTGTAGCCTGTCAATCCTATAGCATTTTCCTAGTCTCTTACTCACAATTGATACCCTGTTTTGTTTTGTTTTGTTTTGCTTTTGCTTTTGTTAACCAACCTATACTTGAGAAAGAGTATAGCAGTAACTGAGTTTACATTAGAAGCAGGACACATCTAACAGACCAGAATGACATGCATTCCAAGCATAGTTTTAGTGTTGAACATTCCTAACATCAATGTGAAAAATCCTTTGAAAGTTCTTATGACAAATATCTGATTCATCTTGTGTACATAAGTGGATGGTTTTGCTCCTGCTATGTTTCCACTTTTTGCTGCTTCCAGTCACTTCGTTGTTTCATCCATAATTTTTTTATTTCCACTCAGCTGTGTTATGCCAATCCACTTTTATTTTTTCTTTAAAGTTCTTATATTAGGGAGACTATAGGATATTTACACATGTAGGTCTGGTTTACTTCACTTATGAGTATATGTTCCATATACATATATTTATATATGAAGTTTTCCAGATTATCATTCTTTATAGCTGAGCAATATTCCATAGTATAAAAATACCACATCTTTTTCAACCATTCTTCTAATGATGGGCATTTCAGTTGTTTCCAAGATTTGGCTATTACAAACTGGGCTGCTATAAACATAGGTGCACAGATATCGCTATGGTATGATGTTTTCAGTTCTTCTGGGAAAATATCCAGTAGGGACATAGCTCAACTGAATGAGATTTCCAGTTCTAGTTTTTTAAGGACCCTCTACCCCGCTTTCCATAATGGTATCACTAATCTGCATTCCCACCAGCAGTGGAGAAGTGTTCCTTTTTCCCCACAGCCTCTCCAACATTTGTTGTCAGCTGATTTCTTTATGATAGCCAATCTTTCTGGGGTGAGATGGTATCTAAGTGTTTTAATTTGCATTTCATGGATGGCTAGTGATGTGGAGCATTTCTTCATGCACTTATAGGCTTGCTGAATTTCTTTCTCTGAGAAGTATGTGTTCATCTCAGGTTACAAAGTCAACACACAAAAGTCAGTAGCATTACTCTACACAGATAACAAACACACTGAGAGAGAAATTAGAGAAGCATTACCTTTATGATAGCACTGAAGAAAATGAAATACTTAGAAATCAACCTAAGGAAGTAAATGACCTTTTCAATGAAAACTACAGTACTTTGAAAAAAGAGATCCTAGAAGGTTTCAGAAAATGGAAAAATATTCCCTGCTCCTGGATAGGAAGAACCAACATTGTAAAGATAGACATACTCCCTAAATTGTTATACAGATTTAATGCAATTCCTATTAAAATACCATCAACATATCTCACAGACCTGGAGAAATTATTCCTAAAATTTATTTTGAACTAAAAAAGACTCAGAATTGTAAAGACAATTCTGGGCAACAAAGGTAAGGCAGGAGGCATTACAATTTCTGACCTAAAGTTATCCTACAAAGCTATAGTAATAAAAACAGCATGGTATTGGGAAAAAATAGACTTGAGAAACAGTGGAATAGATTAGAAGATGCAAAAGCAAATACAAAGACACTCAGCTGCCTTATCTTCTACAAAAGTGCCAAACACCCTTACTGAAGGAAAGATAGCCTCTTTAAAAAATAGTGCCGGGAAAAACTGGCTCTCTACATACTGAAAACTAAAATTTGACCCAAGTCTATCACCATGCACTAAACTAAAGTGAAAATGGTTTCAAGATCTAAATAGTAAAAGAGAAACATTAAATCTCCTGGAAGAGAAAGTGGGAGAATGTTTTTTTGTTTTTGGGTTTTTTTTGTTTGTTTGTTTGTTTTGTTTTGTTTTTGTTTTGTTTTGTTTTTTTGAGACAGGGTTTCACTATGCAATTCAGGCTGGCTTTGAGTTCACTTTTGTAGCCCAGGCTGGTCTCGAATTCACACTGATCCTCCTGCCTCAGCCTCCCGAGTGCTGGGATTACAGGCATGCACCACCACGCTCAGCTCGAGAAAATCTTGAAGACATTGGGGTAGGTAAAAAGTTCATGGACAAAAATCAAAATTCATGTTTAACACTTTAAAGCAACAACAAATGGGACCTCCTCCGGCTAAGAAATTTTTGCACGTCAAAAGAAATTACCAACACAGTGAAAAGACAACCCACAAATTTTGAAAAAAAAAATTTAACTAATAAGTATTCAGACAAAGGTCTTCTATCCAGAATTTATAAAGAACTAAAAACCATTAAGGCCCCAAAATTCAAAGACCCAATCCAGAAATGGGCATTTTTGTCTCGATTGAATTAATGTTTGTTCTAATCCATGATTTCCTCCCACCTGTGGGTTTGGGTTTTGTTTTCTCTTCCTTTTCTACATGATCTAAGTACAGCATTAGGGTTTTTATTTGTTCCCACTCTGTTGTCTTAATGTGTGAATTCAGAGCTATAAGTTACTCTCTAAGAACTTCTTTCATTGCATCCCATATGTTCCAGTAGATTGTGTTTGAATTTTCATTAAACTGTAGATATTCTTTAATCTCTTGTTCATGAATTCCCTGTGTAACTCATTGGTTGTTGAGGAGGCTGTTGTTTAATTACCATGTATCTCAGTGTTTTTTTCTGGCTTCTTTTGTCATTTATTTCCAGTTTAATTGCACTGTGGTCAGATAATATGCATGGGATAATTTCTGTCTTCGTGAATATATTTAAGCATTGTCTGTGGACTACTATGTGGTCTATTTTAGAAAATGTCCCATGAGCAGCTGAAAAAAATGTGTATTCAGAAGTGGTTGAGTAGAACACTCTGTATATATCACTAGGCCTATTTGTTCCAAGTTCTGGTCCAGTTCTGCCACTTCTTTGCTAATTTTTTATCTGATTGAACTATCATTTTGGGATATAGGGTTGTTAAGGTCTCCTGTTAAGATTGTGATATTGGATGTTAGATTTTTCATGTCCTCCCATGTAGGGAGAGGTCCCTACCTACACATGTGTGCTGGGGTGGCTGGGTTCCAGGGAGGTGCAGATTCAGCTATAATTGTCTTTCAGATAAAATGACAATGCAATACAAATAATTTACTTACTAGACTGGTATGTTCTGAAATGTGAAGAGATAATAAACACAAACTGCTTATAGTGATTGATTTACTATTAAGCTATAAAGTTATAAGTTAGATTTATGTCTGATTATAAATAAAGTATATCTATACAAATAAATGAAAAAATAAAATCATGACAAAATACATATATATAACTTACATTCATATTAAGAAAAAGAAAATAATGAAATCACTCAATTTTAATTTTGGTTTGTTTTGCTCATTCATTCAGTTCATTAGCCAGGAAATTATATTCAACTATCTGAAGGTTATTATAGAATAATTATTCCTATGTATAAAATTTAGTCATTTCAAAATACATAATTTATTTTGAAACTCTAGGATTAAAGTATAAGAAATTTCATTCTGGAGATACAAGGCTAATTCTTACTGAAAACTAAGTGTTAATCTGCTAAGCAAGTGTGATAAACACAGGGTATCAAATATTAACGTTCTTCCCAATTCTCCCTGCCTCCTCTCAGTTAAGGTTCAGGGTGACTACTTTGATCAATGGATCATGAACAAAGGACATTCTTGCCACTTCTGAGCAGGGGCCTGAGGTACAAGGATGAGAAGGTGTGTGCTTTTCTACTTCTTAGTAAGTGTAATATTATAGATGAGAAAACTGCTGACCCAGTACCCTTAAGAACAATTGGGCAGAGTTCACTTGATGCCCCTAATTAGATGTACAACATTAGCTAAAAATAATTCATTCATATATTAAGTGACTAAGATATGAGGTTAATTTGCTATTGTAGCATAGTCTACATTGCTCTGATTACAAATACTTTCACCAGCAGAGATGAAAACAGTCATACTATGTTTAGAATTATTCTATAATCATACATTTACCTTTAATATTAGTATTTTCTGACTTCATTACTTGTCTTTTATTTGGTAAACATATATTGGGATTTGAAATGGATAAACACTTTTCTCCCTAATAGAAAACCCAAATATTTATAATAAAACAGAATGATAAGGATGGATACAGTAAATGAATTCTGAGCAATGAAATATAAGTTCTAATAGGAGATCTGTGGATAAATAAGTTATATGATTTAAATGTTGAAGAAGGGATATATTTGACTTCAATACGGAAATGGAGCACTGAGTCAGTAGCAAACGGAATAGCATAGGCAAACCACGGCTAGGGAGCATATCTGTTGAATCTGGAAGGATAAAAGATGTAAATAAAGCAGCAAAGTTACCATCCATTCCTCCACACTTATAAAAAAAGTAAATCCAAGAATATTACTAAACAGAACTTAATTCAGAGTGAGAGAAGACAATCGCAAAGAAATTTCATCCACAACATCATTTGTAACTCTGCTGCAGAATTGTAAACTCCATAAGACAGATCAGAGCCTGCAAGCAGGAGCAGGGGCCAGGGTTTCAACCCTGGGGCATGCTGAGATAGCAACCCAGACTGGGCGTGGTGGGGTGTGCCTGTAATCCCAGCTCTTGGGAGGCTGTAAACAGGCAGATCACTAGGAGTCCAATCTAGTAGTGAGACCCTGAACACCCTGTAGACCCTTCCCTAAAATAAAAAAAAGACAGATCATAGTCATAACATTACAATGCCCTCCATGGAATATGACAGAAAGCTAAATCAGTATGGCAGGCAAGTAGGAACTCTAGTGATAGAGAAGCTGAATTGGAACTTTTGTGAACACAGATGTAAAAGGCTCACAAAAGGAAAATCTGAATATGGAGGTTAAAAGAAAAAAGGACTTGCAGATCTAAATAATTAGCGGAGGTCTTTAATAACAACAAAAATAGTAAGAAATTCAAAACCAGAAACCATTGGAGAGAAGCAATCCAATTTTGGATATGTTCACTTTAAGACATTAACAAGAAGATGGTAGAGGTAAGACTGGAATTCAGAAAAACAAACCATACAGACCGGAAAATGCATGCTTGACTGCACAAATAGTCTAAAGTATTTAGACTTATATTGTCTTTAGACTTATATTTAGACTTCACATTGTCTTATAAGAAATTTTGTTGAACCTCAATATATACATTTCTATGTGTATGTATAAGCTACACGTATGGAAGCAGCACTTGCATTATGGCAATGTTGTTTTTTGTATATATTATAAGCTAGGCTATTCTGTAGGTGATCTCCCTCTCTGTGTTACAATTTCAACAACTTTTATGACTAGGAATATTTTCTAGGGCAAGTGGTTCTCAACCTTTCTAATGCCGTGACCCCGCAATACAGTTCCTCATGCTGCGGTGACCCCAAACCAAAAAATAATTTTGGTGGCTACTTGAAAACTGTAATTTTGCTACAGTTATAATTCAGAATGGCTGTAGGTGACCCCTGTGTTTTGGTCATTTGACCCCCGCCAGGGTCACGACCCACAGGTTGAGAACCTCTGTAGGGTATGGTATACAATAGCAAACTATTTCTATGTCTAAACCCTAGTTTTCTGAACGCTGTGAGATCAACTGAATGTACTACTTTGATGAACAGTGAGAAGGTACAACACTTGGGTTAAACTGAAGAGCAAAGACTCCCAGTTTACCCTTCGCCTAGCCCTTGATATTATATCTGGGATGTAACAGCCAGTTTGACATGGTGGAAATGGCAAGGAACCTGAGGCAGAAGATATTGGGAGAAAAGAAAATGAAAGAAATGAGACTTCAAAAGGGTCTAAAATTTTTATTAATGGTAATGAGAAAAGTAACAGAAGAGGGGCAAGGGGTAGACACAGAGGTAGATGGATCACCAGGGATGTACTAGGGTGGAGCACAGCTCGGAGACTAAATAAAGATGGGTTTTTAAAAAATTTAAATCTTCTTTTAGGTCATTGTTCCATTTTGTTCTTGCTCACTTTATTAGAGATGACAAATTACTCTAAAAATTAAATAGCCTTATGTATCTTAATGTCTTATCTTCATTCCAAGCTCTATCAGAAAGCACTTAGAGTTTCAGTGAAGTGTCTCTACACCCAAATCTGAAAATGCATTTAGTTATATCTTATACAATTGAAGTAAGTAGACAGAAAAATAATTTTAAAGCACCAATTCGAGTTTAAGTTTATCTCACAGTTTCTGATATTCAGCCACCTTTATTTATAAAGCAGATCTTTTGTATTGTTCTCTAGAAAAATCACGAAGCTTTAAAGCATATGGGGAAATGATTAAATAAAGTATTTCACATTCATAATAAGAAAATCAGAAAAGAGCCATAGCGTTGGTAAAAACAAGTGAAGGATTACATCAGATCTATTTAATTGTCTATATCAACATTCAAGTTCCATGTTTTTCCTTTTGATAACACTACACTCTGAACACACTCCAAACAAACCAGTTGTTGATGACATCATATTTCTTCTCAGATATAACTTCCTTGTGATTAAGGTGCACAAATGCTGCAAAAGTATAGTTACAGAGAACTACAGAAGGCAATAAGTCCTAGAGAAACCGTTATACTTTTCTCCATTATTTGTAACTGAAAGGAAAAATGTCAACTACTTTGGTTCAAAGAGATTAAAATACTTTGAGAATAACTTAACTAGCTCCCTTCCTAATTGCCAATACATATCTAGAGTAATTATTCTAATTCAACTAACAAATATTATTGAAACAAGTTTTTTTGGCATGGAATCAAAATTTTATTTAATAAAAAACCTAAAGTTAAGTTTATAAGAAAGGACTAACAGAGAAGCTTTTTTTTTTTTTTTACTTCTTTTGTAAGAGCTAAAAATCTTGAGTTGAAGCTTATTAGAATTAAGAAAGTATTAAATAATACTGGAGCACAAATCATGCAGTGATTGGTAATTCAACAAGTCCATCTTTAAAAAAAAAAAAAAAAAAAAACTTTGTAAAGCTAACGAAACAGAGAGCAAGCAATAAAATCAGGAAATCTTCACAAAGAATTAATAGGATTACTAGGGCAATAGCTTTAGGCTTTTATATAAGGGGTTATGTTCTAAAGACTTAAAGAAAAAAAAAGAAAGAAGAAAATACCTAATAAGTATGAGCTGTGGCAACTTGAGAACTCACATGACTCTCAGGTTTTATATCTAAGCAGTACTTTTGTGTAAAGATATTAATATCACTCAGTTACCAAAAATAAAATCTTTAAACCATCTTAACAAGTGCAAATAATTGCTGTGAAGTTAAAAATTCTTGCCTCTTGCATTATGAAAAAGCGTTTTATACTATGTATTTTGTAACTGGGATAGATTAATTTAAGCAGTCCATGCCTCTTGATTATGAAATTCATGCAAATTGTCAACTGATTTTAACATAACAATAAATTAAAACCAGGTTGTTCCTTCAAAAGAATAAGAACATTTTATTTCTGAATTGCTTAGGTTACGTGAAACCTTTGCTGAAAAAAAGTAATAACAAACACTTATTTTAGAAATATATTTGTATCAGTACGAGATAACTGAAGATAAACATCTAGAAAGACACTGATATTATCACTTTCTTAGAAAAAGACAAAAAGAGTGCAAGCGTAAGTAGGAAACATATGAATATAGTATGATTAAAAATAGAGAAATTATATGAAGCTCCTTGAATTTAATGAAAGGTAAGCCAGTGTCTTAGTTTCATAAAGGCACTGCTTTCACCTAGAACCAATATAAGTTTACGGAACTAAAGTTCTAGGATTTCAGAAGGAAAATTTTCTAATGAATGAGTAGTGGGTAGATAGATCACTGCTTCAGGATTACAGTAAAAAAGAGTACATTTGCCCTCAGACCTGAAACACCGAGGACTGAACAAAATGTTCAAAGCAACGTGCTTCAAAACAAGAGGTATCTTGAAACAAAAGACCAAAAATTCCAGAGAGTAAAAACACACCAGGTGAGCCCACTGATTGCCCAGTTGTTGTCCTGAAAAATTTCTAGGCAAGAGTACAAGGAAGACAGCTCCAAGCAGTTTGCTACATTCTCTGTGTGGAAGGCACTTTATTCAGAATACAAAGAGACCTAGACAATAGCTGTCCAATGGAAAAGGTACCAGAAAGAAGAGATATTCAAAGGGAAGACCTTGGAATTTCATGGAGGGTACACCTGGAGCATTGTTACAGCACAAATCCCTATGATGAAAATGCTGAAGGTCAGGATGAAACCAACTGAAAGGATTAGGCAAAACAAAACAAAACAACAAAAAAAAAAACAGCCCTCCCAAGAGGCTGGAAATAATACTGATTCATGCCAGTCAGAGGTAAAACATAATGTAATTCTGAGAACATAATGTAGATAACTGAAGAGAATTTTACCTAAGTGCTTAAAATAATTTAACAAAACATTGCTATGGTCTCAACTAACAAATCTTAAAACGAAGTCCTGAAGGGATTAAATTGCTTTGAAATAATTAACTACATCTTGGAACACACCTGAAGAAAAATTTTAAGAAGAAAGAAAGGAAAGTCTATTAAAACATTCAAATTACTAGGAAGCAATCAAAATTACCACTAATACAAAGAAGAAAAATATGTCTTCTTATGAAAATTCATCAACTTAATGAGTGTCAGATCTGACTAAATATTAGAATAAGCAAATAAGAGCATGAAAATAGTTTTTAACTACATTTGAAATACTAAAAAGCTTATGTATGCACCACACGACAAGCATAAGGGCCTGAGTTCAATCCCTGGTACTAAGATCAGACAGCCAGACAGACAGCCAGCCAGACAGACAGACAGACAGACAGACAGACAGACAATAAATGTTTAACTTGCAATGGCAAAACATTTCATCTTAAAATTTAAATATTAATATAAATTCAGGACATATGTAACTTTTAAAAGTATTTATTAGGATAGACAACCATTGGAGAAAGTCCAAACTTTTTCAAAAAAAATTTAAGTATATTCCAAATACACGAAATGACCTCATTTAAGAGGTTTACAAAAGGTGCTAAACAATGTCTTTAAAAGTGAACAAACTTTTTAAGACAGAGGCAAAAGATATTTGCTGATAACCTGTATACTAGTCAACAACATTGTTTCTTATTCGAATATAGGACAAAATTCTGAAACCACTATCCAAATATACTAGAGTTAAATGATAGCTAAGTAGTTGTATTTTATTTGGAGTAGAAATTTAAAGACTAACAAGGAAAACTGGAAAGAAGAACTCGTATATAATGGAATACAGTTAAAAACATTAGTAAAACTCATGCTAAGTTAATATGAAGATGTTTATTTGCAGAAATGTTTTTAAAAACTGACATACATACACAGACATATATATATATATATATATATATATATATATATAATATATAGACTAAGCTGCACTAATACTATCTTTCCTTTTTCAGCTCAGAGCAAACAGAAGCAATAACTCTGCAATAGAGAGCTTCCCTTCCACTTGACTCTTGATTTTTTTAAATACTATTAGCAGATAGAAGAGAGAAGAGTCATTGGGTAGGGGAATGGATTGTATAACTGCAGCAGAAAATATAAAAGATGAGTCTGGTGTAAATTACAGAGATAAGAAAGAAAGAATTCTTTTTTAAAAAGCAAATTGATAAACACAGTATTATACATACCTACAACCTAACATCAGGTTCAAAACTAATAAATAAAAATTAAAGAAACCAGAATAAAACCTAAACCTGTAACAAATATACCATATTGACTTAAGAAGCTAAATTTAGGGGACGGTATGCATAAATAGCATATGGGAATATTTTACATTAAGTTTTGATTTTTTCAATTTTTTTTGTGTGTAAACCTGATACTGCTGAAGGGCTGGGAGCAAAACTCAAGTGTAGAATGGATGCTTCATATGAGTGAGGCCTGGGACTCAATCCCAGGTTGGACACACACACACACACACACACACACACACACACACACACACACTGTTCTAAAATTTAATGCCTAAATGTTTAAAAAATAGGATTGATTAGTCTAAGGTAAACTTCAATGTAAACACAGTTTATAGATGTATCATAGGTAAAGCTGAGAGAAATGAAATGCAATACAAAATTGTAACACTCTTGCAATGTGCGTGAAGAAGAAAAGCACTTGATGTCAGAGAGTGATAATTTAAAATGAAAACCATAAACCCTAAAAGAGAAAAATAAAGCAACATAGCTAATATGCATGGGAGTTATAAAATGAAATCATAAATATTATACCAAAATTTTAAAAAGAATGCAAAAGAAGTAACAAAATATTTAGCAAAATGATTAAACTATGTCTGAGTAATATTCCATTTTATGAAAATATCACACCTTTCTATCCTTTCCTCAGTTGATGGGCATTTTGTTGTTTCTAAGATTTAGCTATGTCAAGCTGGGCTGCTGCATAAGTGCACATATATCACTGCGGTATAAGGCTTTCATTTCTTCTGGAAAAATAACTAGGACAGGAATAGCTGGCTTGAATGGGACCTCCAATCCCTGCTTCTTGAGAAATCTGCACACTGATTTCCTTAGTGGTTGTACCAGTCTGCCCTCCTTCCAACAGTGGAGAGAAGTTGTTTCTCCCCACAGCCTCTCCAGTATTTGTTATCAACAATATCAATAATCAAATTCAGTGGAAATGGTCTACATTTTGTCATGTTATAAAAAATTTTGAGAAAATGTTTAATGAATTGTTTTTGCCCATAATGGGGATGGAATTTGGAGTTTTCCTATTGTTGAACTACCTTTCAAGACTCAATTCATTCAATCAATTCATTTGGTTATTTGTTCAGTCGTTTATTCACTTGCTTGTTTTTGTGGGACCAGGGAGGTGTGAAATCTCAGGCCTTCTAAATTGTTTTATTTTGAGACAGAATCTTGCAAAATTGCCAGGGCCAGTGCATAAATTTTGATCTTCCTGTCTCAGCTTTCCAAGTATTTGGGATGACAAGAATGTATCATCATGCCCACCCTATTCTGGGGATTATTTTCACAATATACTGCAAACTAAAAACACAAAGAACTTCTAACCTGATAAAAATCTTGACAAATAAAACTTCAGAAAACATATAATAATATAAAAGTGCCCAGTGCTTTCCACATGAAAAATATGATTACAAAAATTTTTGAATGAACACTCAGTGTCATTCAGCAGTAAATTATTGCACACAGTGCAAAAAGAATAAAGAAGCTTGTGCTCTTGTCAATGATAACTGGAAAATAATTTTTTTAAATATTGTTTGCAATTGTATAAAATGCAAAATATCCTTAGACTTGAATTTGACAGAAATGGTCAATAATCAAATACTGAATCCTTCAAAGGCTGCCTTTGAAGAAACTTAAAGAAGATTTGGATGACCTGAGACACATACCATGCTAACGGATGGGCACAAGGTGAACAAAACATTTCACTAAAGAAATGTGTGTGACAAATCAGACAAGTAGGTGCCCAGCTTCAGTAGTTGTGGAGAAAATGTACATGCGATATGACATCATTACACAGCTATTAAAATAGCTGAAATGAAAGGAGATTGACCATATCAAGCTTTGGCGAGTACAGGGAGCATGTGCCATACAATGCTCTCATGAATGCAAAAAGGTTGGAGAAATATAGCCAACCAAAAATGAATTGAAAACCATTTTTAATTTCTTGAAAAGGTATATATCCCTTAGCAATATGATTAGGCCACTCCACAGCCCCATATCTATCTGGAGAAACAAAGACTCATGTCTCTATGCTGAATTCTAGAAGAATATTCAATAATTTGCTCCATTTATGAGTCCAAAGGTCCTCAAATAAAAATAAATATTCCAAAGTAAACTGTTGCCCAAATGCATACAGTCAATGTATACAGAAATTAGATGCATGAAAAATATAAACATTTGACAATAAAATGAAAGGAATCATCCATACCCACTGCAATATGTGTGAATTTCAAAATAATTATGTTGAACTGGAAAAACAAAAGGGATACATACCGTATGATTTAAATTATTTGAAGTTTTAGTAACTTAAGGAAATAAAAAAAATACGGTGATTGCCTGGTGACTGAAGGAAGAGGTAAAGCGAAGCCAACAGAAGAGATGTGCAAGAGGCATGAAGCCACTGAGGTGGGAGAGAGGGAGGAACATTCCCTGTCTTGAGTACAGTTAAGTCAGAGATAAAGAGGTATGCTCAAGCCCCACAAATTGCACATATCTAAAAAAAAAAATGAATCTAAAACGTTTACATTAAATGCAAACATTTTTTCCAGAGTGAGAGTCTCAAATTTGGAAATGAATGAAACATCCACACATTAAAAGAAAAAGAGAAAGCAGGGTAGCTTAATCTAATAAATTAAGGCTAATTACAGACAATACAATTGAGTAAGTTTTTCACAATTATATATGAGTTTCATGAAATTGCTTCCTGCTAGAAAAATTATAGCTATAAGGCTAGGATATAGCCAAATAGCACAGCACATGCTTGGCAAGCACAAGATCATGAGTTTGAGAATCAGTATCAAAAAAAAGAAAAAAGAAAGAAAAAAATATATATATGTAACCATATTCTTCATCCAACTCTGGATGTGATTTGATGAAATGCAAGAAGTCAATGTTAGACACAGATGAATCTCCACAAATTTAGAATAACTATGGGTAATTACATTAAAGTCTTTAACGCAAAAATGGACAACATGAAACAGGAATATTAAGTATTTTGAAAATGAGCTATATGATTCTTTTTTTTTCCAATTTTTTTATTGTTTAAATTTAACAATGGTTATATTACATATTTTCATCATCAGATCAGTTTAGATTAATACATATAGGTATATAAGATTGATCAAACAATTGAACATTAACCTTTCTAAATCCACATTACTTTTTTTTTTCTTTTCCCCCTTCTTTTCTTTGAAAGTTGACATATTGCATACTGTCCTCACAATCATTCTATAGACAGCAGTGTGTGGGGATGACCCGCCTCCCTATTGATGTTGCATAGAAAAAAGAAAGAAAGAAAGAAAAAAAGAAAATGAAAGAATATGCTTCTCTTTGGACTAAGAGGAAGAAGATACATACACAGTCAAAGGTTTTGCAATTGCAGTGTGCCACCAGTGAAGCTTGTGATGTTGGAGGCTATTGAATCTAAGCCTCCTAAAGCTCATCTCACCAATCTAGCTCTGCTTTCCATGCATTGTAATTAAGGATTTTTTTTTTTTTTTCCTTGCTGGCTGGTCAAGGGCAAGTCGAAGCAAGACCTGCATAACTAAACATTCTTTTTTTTTTTTTGGATCTTCCAGGGTCAAATCCCCTCAGGATTAAATTTGAGACCATAGACAGTACTTTGTAGAACTGTTGTTAGTGTCAGTCTTCGGGACGAGTCACGGCCATGGCTTGGCCATTTTGCTTTCTGTGAAAGCCTGAGAGAATGTTTTTCTCTGGGTGACTCTCCTTAGACGCACTGCAGTTCATTCATCCCTTTCCTCTGAGGTCCCATAATCTCCTTGACCAGGAAATTTGGGACACCTCTGAGTTATAGGATATTACAGCACAGGTTCTCTTATATCC
>PVJA010030676.1:0-25609 GCA_004027025.1 Myocastor coypus
AAAAAAAAAAAAAAAAAAAAGCTACAGAGGAGATATCAGCCCCTGGAGCCAGCTAGCTCACTGCCTTTCCCGTGGAGCTGAGGCTTAGCTTATTCTTCCTCGCCTGCCCGCAACCCCAGTCACCTCCACTGGCAGTCTCGGTTCAGGGACTCCTACCTGTCAGTGCTCCTCTATTATGCCATGCCTAACCCTTATGCTCACTCAATTTGCTTGCTCCTGCTCCAGAAATAAGAGGTTTTTACGTCTTCCCAAATTCTTCTTAGAAGAGATCTCTGCTAATTGACCTACAAAAGTTCTGACCAGTCTCTCATAATTACAAACTTAAAAAAGTCATCATAATTTAGCCTGACCAAAAGTGTAGCTGAGTGCACTCTCACTTTAAAGATGTCTGAGTGTCCTGTGTGTACTTGTTTGTTTTTATGTCACTCTGTAAACAGCTGTTCTTTTTTTATTTGAGCTCTAAAATATAGGCTTAAAGGCATGCTTTCTCCTGAGTTAACAGCTGGTCTAGGTAATATCAAAATTGATTTATAATTTAATAAAAACCATTACAAGGGGAAAAGATTGTTGGACAGAACTCTTGATTGATGAATAGAGGATAGCCAACCTTTGTTCATCAATAGAGAGCCCCCAATAATCTCCTTAAAAGACACCCCAATAATTTGGTCATTGGTTAAAAGACAACTTTTTTTCAAATATTAAACAAGGTTTTCTCACAAAAGATGTTCAATATATTAAACATATTCATGCCTTCCAAATATACTGTATGGTACAATATAAATTTTCTTTCAGATTTAAACATATGCTTTTCTCTTATACTCCAGGTATTTATAATAAGAGGTTCCTAACATGCCAACATGAAGTCATCAGCCATACAATAATTTTCTATCTGAATTTTATATGATATATATTCTATGTACATTAGAGATGCAAAAACAAAATGGGGATTTCATATGACTTTCATGCTACACTGCTGTGTATGACTGTTGATGTCAGACGATCCCTACAAAATTATGTAACTGTTCTTCATTAACATCCTACAGGGATTTAACTGATAAAATATTCATAGTTGATAAGAAATAATAGTTCTCTGGTTACACTATATATTTCAAGGTATTTGATACTCAGATAAAATTCTAATAATCAAGTTAATTACTCCAAACTAAACATACAATCTATAGACACAGATTGTCAAAAGAAAAATTCTATTAATTCCTATTTTATATTCCTATCTGTTTCTGACGTTGATGCCAAACTAAAAGAAAAATCTCAGCCCTCAAGCTCCACAGGAAAACTTACTTAATCTAACTTTTCATATCTGCAATAATAGAGACCAAAATTAACTATACACATTGCCAACTTTTGGCTGTGACACTCAGGACTCCCATCAAAGCAGGACCTTGACAAGGCAATGCTGAGCCTAAACAATGCTGCCACTCAAGCCAAATGCAATGAAGAAGGACAGTGGGTATGAGCCTGCCCCAACTTATAGTCATCGCTTGGACATCTACAAGCTCGAGGGCCACCAGAAATGCAAATGTCCTGTCTGCCAGAGAGCGGGTAAGTAATTCAATTCCCTGTCCTCATTATGCAGGAAGAAAAAACTGATCTAGGGTGAATGACCTCCAATACGGAGCCTCCAAATGATACAGGGAAAACTGATCCCCAACTTGAAAAGTACCTGGGATGAGTTCGTGTTCTCTAAAACCAAATAATGAGTTTTAGGAACAGATGGAGGTTATAAGCAGAATAGATTTATTAGGGGAAAGAAAGCTCCTCCTGTCCAAGGGAGGGACAGGAGGGGGGTCCCAAGTGGGTGTCCCCCGGAAGCTGTCTCCTCTAGGAACATTATAGAGAAGACATGAGAACTCGCTTAGGTGGGTATGAGGTGGGACAAAGACTATATTTAATCAATGAGATTACAAGCACCACTGCTCAGGTAAAATTGACTAACATCGGGATCCAATAGGAAGGCAACTCACGTAGCCAGTGGGCAAGAACACCACCTATTGAGCTTGGGCTCCCGACTCTTTCTAGGATCTTTCAAGGCGATTGATACTCATTTAGCCTATCAATCCCTGATGCCCATTTTTAAGGAACTATAAAGTTGCTTTTAATTATTCTTGTCACAAGGTCTGGCCAAAGGCAAAGGAGTGTCTGTCTCTAGTTGTAGAGTCACCTTGTCTTCCATGTCGTCCTTGAGGGCCTGACCCTGTCTGACTGCCTGTAATATTTCTATCTAACTCAGCTGCCTACAACACTCACAGAACCTTGCTATGGCCAGATCCATATACTTGACCTGCTTGGTCTTGCCACTGAAAAGCAGCAGCAGAGCTTGGGTTCCATAGCCTACATGGAGGCACCTGTGTCAAGAGTCCCGAGTCTCGCTAGACATCTCAGATTTAAAAAAAATAATAAATAAACAATTCTTTTCTTGCTCACATGGAGACCACATATAGTGTTCTTCCTAAATTCTAAAATCATTAATTATTCCTACTGTCTCCATAGTGGGTGTTGATAGCTAACCTACATAACCCCTTCAGACAGGCCCATTCCCTGCTGAGTCCAGACACTGTTCTTCACTCATAATTTCCTTGTGAGCCCAACATGTCCCATATCTCTCATGGAGAGAGATCTCCTCAAACTCCATTTCTTTCTCCCCTGATAGTGTACAGCCTACAAACCCAACCTCAATGTACAGCCAGCTCCTCCCTCTTCCCTTGCTGACCATATACTCTGAGACACTTCTAGTCCCACTCGTCCTACGTTATTCCTAGACTAGTGTACCCCGAAGATCCTACAGCACTTTTCTACATTCTCCAATACCTAATAGCCTCCAAACATCAAAAGAGACTCAAGCCCATCATCCTCTGCCTCCTTACCAGCAGTTTTCTTAAAACTGTCCACTCACTGTATAATACCCCAATTCTTCCTGTACTCAAACCCAATGGCTCCTATTATTTAGTTCAAGATCTCAAAATTATCAATAATGTGGTTACTCCTATTTACCAGTGATGCCAACCCACTGTACTATGCCCTCTCAGATCCCTCCTTCCTCTACTTCCTTTACTGTCCTAGACCTTAAAGGTGTCTTCTTCACCATTCCTTTGCACCAAGATTGGCAGGACCCTTTTTGTCTTCTCATGGACTGATCCAGACACTCCAATCTCAATAGCTCACATAGACAGTCCTGCCTCAAGGGTTCAGAGATGGTCCTCACTTATAGAGCCAGGCTCTTGCTGCTGACCTCGAGACCCTTGATCTCTAGCCCAGACACTCCTTCAATATATTGATGACCTCCTCCTTTACAGTACCCTCTCATGCCCTGGCCCTGAAACACACAGCTACTCTTCTCAGCTTTCTGTCAGGATGAGGTTACAGGTTTTCTCACTGCAAAGCTCAGATAGCTTCATCAAAAGTCAAATATCTAAGACTCACCCTCACTCCCACTACTCGTGTAGTCACTGCTGACCACAAAGCCCTTCTTCGTGACCTTGAGGTGCCCACCACAAAATAACAGATTTTATCCTTCCTTCGTCTGCTAATTTCTTCTGCCTCTGGGTTCCCAAATTGCTTCCCTAGCACAGCCTCTCTACAAAACATCAGAATGTTCCTTGTTAAAAAACCTGAACCCCACTGCTCCTATACATTCCTCCTTTCACAAGCTACAACAGGCCCTCCTAAGGGCCCCAGCTCTCTCTTTACCCAATCCAACTCAGCCTTTTACCTACCCTATATACTTCTTTCCAGGGTCACAATACAGTGGGCATTTTATGATATAAAAAGAGACCGTCTTTTCAGGCAGTAGCCTACCTTTCTAAAGAACTAGAGACAACATAGTTGGCAGATGAGCTCGGTGTCTCCACGCACAGCAGCTGCCACATCATATAACAGATGCACTTCGCGTCCACAGGGGACCCTTCTATTGCTGTTTCCTCCTGTAGTGCTTGCTCTCAATCCTGCCACCTTCTTCTATACCTGTAATGAGCCCCTCAATACAGTTGTGTCAAGGTCCTATAGATGACCCTGACTTCCTTTCCTCACATTAATATCAAAAGCTAAAGATCGATACTCCTCCTCTTCAACATGGTCACAGCAAAATGATAGTCAGATCATAGCTTCCCTCCTTGCTTCCTGTCCTGTGTCCTTTAATCATGATGACATGTACTTATAACACGCTGTCTTTTGAAACTTTTTCAAGGTTTCTTCGATCTCTGATGTGAGCCATCACTAACAATAAACTTCTAGCCCTAGCTGAGATGCCTGCCACTAACTTCTACCTGGGCGTGAATTGTCATCCTGTCATCTTCCCTGACCCTCAAGATCATGCCCCAGTTCAGCACAAAGCAGTCTAAAAGACATGTCAACCCTTATATAACAACCAAAAGATGGAAATGATAGGTGCTGGCCCTGGTATGAATTGCTGAGTCATTGTGGTGGTCATCTAATATGGCTGAAGATAAAACAGCAACTTATCTTCCCAAAGACCACCTTCCCTTCTTCTCCAACTCAGCCCCGGGTGTAATTTCCTTCCACCTGTCCTGCCACCTCAGGGAAGGCCCCAGTCAACTCCTCACGTAAATCTAAACATCCTCCTCAAGCCCTACCCCTGGCAAAAGGCCATAAAAGCTTCAGCCTCCCTTTGTTCCAATGCAGAAAATTCCTTATCTTCCCTCAACTCTCTCCATGTCCTCCAAGAAAGTAAAGTCCCTTTCTCTTTTTCCTTCTGCCTGTTTCTCCGCTACAACACCTTGGAAAACCTATTAAAGCCCTCCTTGCAAGTCCCCATGTTCCCCACTTTGGACTTGCCCCTCCTTATGAATTGGACCCATAAAAATACCCAGAAAAAGCAGGCTCCTTGGCAACTGGTTCCAGTCCCATTCAGCCCCTCTTTCAGAGAAAACCTTTCTTTCCCTCAGTAAATATATTTGGCTCTTAACCTCTGTGGCTCCTAAAATTCACTCTTCAATTTCAGAGAATATAAACTCATACCAGACATTTAGCGGTTGGAAATTTCTTTCCCCTACATCAACTTGGCTATGAATAATTTGATGGAAAAAAAAAAAAAAAAAAAAAAAAAAACATATCTTTTAAGATATCCTTAATCAACAGATGGCAAACTCACACAACATTCTCCTGAGGGAGTGACAGGAAACTTTTTTTATTTATTCTGCAGAAACTGTTGTAGATAGGTGAGTCTGAGAGAAATATTATAGCAGTCAGACAGGGCGAGGCCCTCAGAAGGAGACCATAAGGAAACCCAGATATCCTAGAGCTGTGGAAGAGACAGATTGCAGCAGGCTAGACCTCAATGCAAAAATCAAAAAAACACACTCACATATCTTCCTCTGGATGGACAAGAGGGATTGATATTCTAAATTGGTCTCTGTCATCTTGTGAACCCTAGAGCCACTAATCCAACCCTGTACAGGAAAAGACCCTTTTCGATATTTATCACTACTTGCTATGTGACGAGTTTCCCCATTTAATCAATTTACCTGAGCAGTTATGCTTAGAATCTTAATCATTGCCTATTGTTTTGTCCCGCTCCATGGCCACCTTGCAAGTTTCCATGTTTCCCGCCTTGGACCTGCCTCACCTTGTGAATTTGCTGTACAGAAATCATCAGAAAAGAAAGGTTCCTTGGCAACTTGGCCCCTCTGTCCTCTTGGACAGAAATTTCCTTTCCCTCAATATATATATTGAGGAAACTCAATATATATATATTGAGGAAACTCAATATATATATATATTGAGGAAACTCAATATATATATATATAAATATATAAATAAATATATATATAGATATATATATATATAGGTATATATATATATTGAGTTCAAACCCCACGGGACTGGGGTTTGAACTCATGACCTTACACTTGCTAGGCAGACACTTGTGCCACAGAACTATCCCCCCAACCCCAATATGTTCTGTTCTTAATGTCCATTTTTTCTAAAATTTATTCATCAGTTATTTATTCATTTATTTATTTTGCATTTTAGGACAGGGTCTACAGGGACTCACTAAGTAGGTTGGACTCCTAGTGATTCTGTTGTCAGCCTCCCAAGTGCTGGGGTTACAGGCGCATGCCACCATGCCCAGTCTCAATCACAGTCTCAGCGTGCCCTGGGGAGCGCAGTGGTCATTCCTCAGTTTTAGAGAACACAAACTCAACCCAGGTGTCTTTCAGGTTGTGAGCTTCTTTCCCTTCTACCAGAGTGGTGACAAAATCAGTGTGAGGTGCACTCACATTGTTAAAGAATGAACAAGAAGTTTTATTTTATTAAATAAAATTTTCATCTGAGTTCCAAGACACAAACACCAGTATCCAAAATACAATGAACTACACAGGAAGTTGACAGACTCTTAATGTCCTTCAAGATGAAGTCTTTAGGTCATTCTTCTTGTAATAGCTAATGTGGAAAAAGAATTGACTAAACTTGGGTTTAAACTGTTTGATTTAAACAGTCCTCATTTAGCAATAGATGTGTTTGCTTTCAGCAAAGTTTTCTTAGAAATGCCATTACTTTAACAATAATCAGAATCCACAGTCAGGCCCACCTTTTATGCTAATGTGGCCAGCATCCTTGTTAATCTGACGTGCTGAAATACATGGATAATGTGCTGGTGCCCTCATCTAACCTAGCAGCAGCATTTTAGCAGGCTGCACTTAGGCCTGACTGTAATCTCGCTTCTCAACTGGAGTAAGGATACTAACCAGAGGGGAACTGTTACCTTGATGTTAGGATGGGGGCTGAAGCAAAGCTGTACATTGGAACAGAAAAGAATAACACCTTAATTGTTGAGGAAATGCATAGCTCTCTGAAATGGCAAAGGCGTAAAGAAGACATTTCCTGCATTTCTTTCAGCAGGGACCTTCACAGTCAAAATGGACAACTATAATATATGGCACCCAGAGAAGCACTCCGTGAATTCAGAGTTCACGGTTGCCTGAGATTATATTGTCCTTCATGTTGCTGGCAGATGACAGAGAGAAAACAGTACACTTTAATGTATAATTAATGCTATTGAAAAATATTTCCTAGGCTAGAAACTAACCAGCGACATAAAGTACAGTACTAAGACTGACACACACAGAAAGTGATGTTATGTGTGTATGGAAGGACACCAACCAAACACCTGTGTGT
The DNA here is from genome assembly GCA_004027025.1 of Myocastor coypus. Lineage (NCBI taxonomy): Eukaryota > Metazoa > Chordata > Mammalia > Rodentia > Myocastoridae > Myocastor > Myocastor coypus. The sequence goes on from PVJA010030676.1 coordinate 7,153, forward strand.
GTAAATAGTGACTGTCACGGCGAGAAGGAGCATGAGTTCCTTTGTGTTTGTCTTGACATGCAGTCTTAACAGGTACTTGTGTTTAGTTTTTGTTTGCTTTTTTATTTTGATAAAGAAACCAACTATAACTTTTCTCAATTTTTCTATCCTTTGCAGTAGAGAACACAACCATAAAGTGGAAACTCTGAATGGTTCTCCAAGTTGTTTATTTTATTTATTTTTTTGTGGGACCAGGATTTGAACTCATGACCTTGCACTTGCCAGGCAGGCTCTTGTGCCATGGAGCTATCTCCTTGGCCCCTCAAAGTTTTATTCTTCCTCATAGGTTAATTTGGTTTTTTGAGTCATGAGCTTAGCAGGTATGTGTCATGTAACATATTTTAAATTCTTGTTTCTACTTTTGTTTTGTATCAGGGATCAAACTCAGCACCTCGCACTGGCCAGGTAGGCAATTATGCCACTGAGCTATTTCCGGGGCCCTTGTTTTCACTTCAAATCGCATTGATATATCTGTAAAACTATAAATGTATGAAGGCACACTGAAGTAGTGAGAAAGAAAAAACATAAAGAGAAGAAAACTAAAATATATGCTCAGTTCTAAAAATGTTCTTTAAATGACCCATTCTGTATTATTGAAACAGATCCAACAGAGCATGCATGGTCCTATGTAGAGAACGAATGACAGGACATCATGTGAGAGACACATCGCTTGTCGTGCGCTTTGTCCATTACAGCAGGTAGGCCAACGACTGGGGTGCATCAGAAGGTTGTGTGATCGTCACCAATATCAGCAACTGTGTAACCCACTCATTACTCCAAAAGAAGTAACGCTCCCGCTCACCCCTAACCCACTAGCCTAGTAAACCACTAATATTCTACATTTACAACTTTGGTCACTTCACGCAAAGATAGTGCATGAATAATGAATACACTCAGTGACTTCATGTGAGTCCCGTCACACAATCTAGACTTCTCTGCCTAGCTTCCTTCCTTCGCATTGTGTTTTCAAGCCCTTTTTGTTGGTGTAATGTGCGCCGGAACTACACTGCTCATTACAGAATACTATCCCGTTATATGAATGTACCAAATACGTTTTTCTACTCACTTGTTGATGGACATTTATATTGTTTCTAACTTTCTTATAATTCTTTTATGAATATTTGTTTAAACGTTTTTCTTTGAATATATGTTTTTATTTTTCTTGGGAATATGCCTAGGATTTGAATGGCTGGGTCATACGGCAACTCCAGGGTTAAGCTAATTAGACTGGGAGGGTGGCTAACAAAATACAACTCAGGAGTCTCACCACCACTGAAATAACTTGCACATTCCCCTCATGCACCCCAGGAAAGCCTGTTTCACTGAAAGTGTGCGTGATAGTAAAAGGTAGGATGCAGTGAGGTCTGGAGATAGAGCATCAGCAGGCAGGTTCTGTCGTCTGTGCTGGGCAGTGTGATTCTCAAAACCTGGCCTCAGAGGGTCTGTAGGAAGAGCACTCAAACGTCCCGCAGCAGTGAGAGCAGGCTTCTGCGGCAAACCCCTAACTGTGGTTAGCACATGCTGTGCAACAGTAGGGCAGGATATTTTAAATCCTGTCTTTTAATATCAGGTGATATACTTTTCTTGTGATTTTTAGTCTTAGAGCCGCTAGGCTTCTTAATGAAATTGCACACATTATTTTACTATTTTAACCCTTAGATTGGTTTCTTTTGTGCTTGCCATTTACTTGGAATACATGTCTGTTTTAGAAACATTTCAAACTTTGCCCATTTGTAAAACTTTCTATGAAGATTTCTGCTTTCAGGAGCACCTTGTTATTTATTATTTCTCCCAAGAGCCTTGCTTATTTTAGCATTATATTTCTCTCCCCACATATTTTTGACTGACCTATAGATCATAAACCACTAGAAGGCAGGCCATATGTTTTATGATTTTACGTCTTTGATGTGCTAGACAAATACTCCACTGTCACATGCCTGTTAATCACAGTTGCTGAGCCCCAAGTGATGTGGACAAGGACAGCAGCCAGGGGAACACGGTGTCTGTCCACAACTGACACTGAAAAGCATTTTTACAGACCCTCTAGGGGAAGGCAGAGGTAAGATACACAGTCAAGTATCACTGTTCGGATATAGGCAAGCAAGAAAACTGACTTGCCCTGAGGAATATATTACCAAAACAAGTCTTAACAGTTGTCTAATTCATTTGGGTAATCATGATTTCAATTCTTCAGCTTATCAAAATTTGATTCTCTTGTATTGATGGAAACTTAGACACTTAAGGAGAATATAAAAAGTCTTCAAACAAATATGGGTCATTAGAGAAACATAAAAATACATTTAAAGTAATATAAGATGCTCCAAATTGCAATTCAATCATACTTCAAAGTATTCTAATTTCCTTATGGAAATCCATGGCAAAATTATACATAAAAGTAGATAGCACTAAAAAATGAATTTTAATTTGGAGTTAATTGTACTTTGCTAATGAGTATTGTTAGAAAAGTGGCTTTTTGCTAATACTTGAAAATCTCACAGGAAGTTTTAGTTCATGATTATTTGTTAAATCATATCAGAAGAAATTTAGACCAACGATTAATACCATTAAATTGGATGAGGCATACAAATTTGTCCTTTCAGATTCTCCACCTTTTCCTCTATATGACATTGTATTTTGTGAGAATTTTCAACCTTACAGCATTATGAATACTGTCTTTCAAGTACAACTTTTCAGGATAGTGTCACAAGCATGTAATGCACTGTACGAATTTCCCAGCGCCACTGTAACATAGTCAGCCCATCACCCGAGCTTTAGGAACGAGAGTATGAGGGAGTGCGGCCGGAGGTAAGACAGTGGAAGTGCTTCTCCTCTGACCTTCCTTCCGTGCAGGGGGCTTCCACTCGTGCAGCCTTTAACCCGAGTGCTTTTCCTGTCTCTTTCACTCTTCCTTAGACAAATGGCAGAGCTTTCTTGAGGACTGAATTTGAGAGGAAAACTGGGCTTGCTCTGCCTGAGTTATGGGCCTATTTAGGTTCACTCGTGCTTTCATATCTGGGATCACGGCATATGGCTTGGCTTCAGAGACTGGCACTCAGGAGTCCGTTTAATTTTAGAAATGGTAATTTTTATACAACTGAATGTCAGTTTATGAATAGCTCTAAGTCAAGTGCATGGTTTTTTCCCCCCTATCTTGGCCTGCTTCCCCTATCTTCAGAGGTTTTGGAGGACTTGTTCAGAGACCTCTTTTCTTCTTGAGGACATTATAGATATGCCTACAAAACCCATGGTGAAAGCACAGTGCACTGACCTTACTCTTGAGGGCACCTTAACAGTGGCATTGGGTATCTTGGATTCCCGCAAAGTAGAAGCTACTTGTGTCTCAGTGCACTGCGTACTGTAAGGACTGCCAGCACACACCTGCAAACACACACAGAATGGGCGTTGGCTGGGCTGGAAAAATCCAGGAAGCAGGCGCTTGAGTGCATCTGTGGAGCGCAGTGGTGCCCTCCTCAGGGCAAGTGCATAGCCTCAGACTGCAGAGACTACAAACTTCAGCTGGCCTGAGAGGAGATGCTTGTCCATGTACAGAAAAGACACTCTCCTCCTACACCTAGCATGCAGACTTCACAGACTAGGACGGTGGTTCACCGGGACCGCCAGGCTTTTCAGCTTTTTCTCCAAGGACTGAGTTTCATGCCCACAGCTGCAGTTCAGACACAGTACACAATGCTGACAAAATTCTGGATTAAGTTATTATTGTTAGGGTTAGAGATAATGCTTCAAATTTCACTTTGTGTTCAGAGCTAAAGAGAGAAGACTGTGAAAAAATCAGCTTGACTACACAGAAGGAATTCAAGTGCCTAAGATTTGAAAAATGCTACTGTAATTTATTTTATTTATTTATTATTTTAATGTATTTGTTACAGCGTCTACTGGGTCTCCCTGTGTAGACTGGACTCATAATGATTCTCCTGTTTTCAACCTCCCAAGCACTGGGATTACAGACGAGTGACACCAGGCTCAGTCTCAATTGCCGGCCTGGCACACGGGACCACATGGAAGGGCGGTCAGGTAAGCCCAGTTTTGCTTAGAACTCTGTCTGGGGTGGGATTACCTAAGCCAGCAAACAAAGGCACACAGTATCTGTTCAACCAGTGGATGCATTTGGCAGAATGATGTGTTTGCAAGTACACATGTAAAGGATTCTTAATACAGGTCTGAAAAGCTTGAGGGCAGTACACGAGGCACGCTTGTCAATTTAGGAAACCACTAACCAATTTCATGGAAAAGAAGAAAAGAGACCAACTTTACAAATGGGTTACCAAGGATTTTTTTGAAAAGGGAAGAATAGAAAAATAAAAACATAGTGTTATCTTCTTTAATTGCATATAATATGCAAGCTAGCAATGCCACTAAAGGTCTGAAACATTCAAACAATGAAAAGGGTTCCCAACTTGAAAAGCTTTGGGGGCCCTTGACCTGACTACATTGCCACAGCAATGTCTTGAAATATTAGGCTCTGTAAACTGAGGGATCACCTTAGCATGACTCTAAAGTCAAAGCTGGAAGAGGACCACCCACTCGGGACCTCCTTCTGTCCCTCTCAAACAGGAGATTTCTTTCCCCCAATAAATATATTCTGCTTATAAAAAAAAAATAAATAAATTTTTTTTAAAAATCAAACCAAAGCTGGAGTGAAAGTTTCGCTGCTAGTTAGAAGCCTTACATCTGAACATGTCATGGCAGGGAGGCCGTGCTGTGAGTCCCGGGGTCTGTAGGAACACTAGTCCACGTGGAAGCGGGGGCCACTTCAGCAAAGGGCCACACTGAGGGCAGCATCCATGTGACAGAATGCTGGGCCCCTGGAACCCCTAGGGGAAGGGGACTAGGCTCTGTCTTTTTCATCATTTCAGAGGACTGCTTGGTTTTCTTTCTGATTAAACCTCTGGAACAGCCGTGAAGCTGTTTTCTCACTCATTAAACCACATCACAGTCGCCGCTAGGCCCCAAGGAGTCCTGGGGCTGCTCCTAGTTTGTGACACCCATCAGCATGTGGCAGTGACCGTCACACCAGGCCACACACTTCCCACCATCACAGCTACAACTCGGCAGCTGGGGACTACCGCGTGAGAGTATGTCTGTGGATAGCCTTGCGTGGGGTAGAGGGGGTGAGAGTGAACTAAGGTCTACCCTCCCCACTCTCTTCCAGGGTCAGGGTCATGCTATTTGTGGATGGAGCAGCTGTGTGTGCTCTGCTGAAGAGGTCTGGAGACCAGACAGCAGGCACCTGAGCTCTGCCGGTCCTGGCCCTACTGTGTCACTCTGTCCTTTGCAACGCTGGGTTTGTACTCACCCTAAAGCACACACACTCTGGATAAAGCTGGACTCTGAAGGGAAATTCAGTGGGGATAGAAGATTAAAATATAATTAATATTCTAGGTGGAAAAACTGCACAAAGATGTGGTAAAGTTATTTTGTGGTGCTTTTCTCAGTTTCGCAGCTCATGCTTCACCATCTGAGAAAAGACTGGAGAGCTCGCCAAAGATCACTGTCCTTCCAGACACGGTCACATCTGTGCTGCGAGCTAGCCTCTCGTGGGAAGCCCTGAGAGAAAAGCTCTCTCCAGAACTCACTGCTATAGCACACTGGCACCTACTGCCTCGGGCCCTCAGTGACTTGAAGGGAGCACCACTCTCTAACGTGATTCCTCCAGCGAGAACTGAGTCTCTGTCACAGTCGTTTCTTCACAAGTAACTCTTCGGTTCCAAAAACCCAAGAGTTGGTCCAGGTTCTTGAAATGAGTTTCTTTACAAAATCTTTTGATGAGGAGGTGCTGATAATCTTTGGGTTCTCTAAAGGAACGCTAGACTTGATACTGAACTCATCCAGATTGCAAGACTACAAGAGAGGCCATGAAGCTGTGGGAAACAGCTGCCCTGAGAGCTGCTGCAGGGTACGATGTAACAGTGGGGCTCTGATGGTCCCTGCTGACGAACAGGGCGTGAAATGGGGGAAGCTGTATTTCCCTTGGACTTATCAGCATTACATAATTGATGTTCCTTAGAGATTATTATTATTACTACTATCATTATTACTATTATTACTATTGGTACTGGGAATCAAAGTCACAGTCTCACACTTACCAGGAGGCCTCTGTGCTGCTGAGCTGTATCCCCAATTTTAGACTTGGGATTCTTACTTTACATGAGAATGTAGTCCTCTGACTTAGTTTTGTTAGTACCTTTTCAAGCTTCAAACAAGAATAAGCTTTATAATTGTATTTGGACATTTCTATGGCATTTTCTATATCTTCATAACCTTAGATAATCTTACTGTAGCTATTACAATAAATTATGCTTCACAACATGGGCAGACATAATTTTGGAATCAAAAAGAGAATTTCACAGGGTTTTCGGTTTAGACTTGATGTTCTTTTTTCTGACCCAGTGCATCTTCTTTGAGGAGCACAAACTCCAAGTTATAAGTTACACACAAATTTGAGCTGACATCAAATTTGTGAATGTATAAAACTTTATACCTGTTCTGAAAAATTTCAAGGAGGATGACCACTCTGATGAATATAGCCTGAACAATTTAGTTGAATGGCTTCAAGTAAAGTTTAAAATCCCTGGACAAAGAGTCTGGAAGTACCCTCCACTGTGTTCTCCACACTGGTCCCTTAGACTCGTTCTCTGCAAGTTCACACACCGTTCCTTTAGCAGATCCATTGTTCAGTAACTGGAACCGGTGGGTGTAGAACACTGACCAGGTGGCCCTGATGCCATCACCATGGAGACTGCTGGTGTGCGCTCCGTTAGTGGCCAGATACTAGCTGAATTCTCCAGCCTCTCTAATGTTTTTTAAAGCTTTGAAAGCATAAAACTTCATTTGCTGATGAGGCAATAAATCTAGAAGCCAATAAAAATAACCATGTTGAAAACCATGGAAATACATAAAAGCTATAGCATATCTTTCAACAACCAATGAATCAATTAAGAACTCAATAATAATTGTGAAACAAAGGATAATGGAAAATACCTCAGAAAAACCCATGGCATGCAGCAAAAGCAGCTAAGAAGGACTTTTGTAAGTGTCACACCCACTGTAAAAACCAGAAAGAGTCATAAACAACCAGTCCCTGCACTTCAAAGAAATACAAAAATAGAAGAATAAACCAAAATAAAAAAAATAGGAGAAGCAAGCAAACAATAAAGATGAGGGCAAAAGTAAGTGAAATATAAACTAACAAAAACATGAAAAAGATAAAAAAAGTTATTATTTCACAAGAAGTAACAAAACCAACAAAACTGTGCATAGACTTAGTTTATCCAAAAGATAAAACCGAAGTAAGTGAAATTAGAGGTAAATGCAGAATGCTTCAACAGAGTACAAATTATTATCAAACATTAGATATAATCCAATTTGATTACCAAGAGGAAGTGGTCAAATTTCAGAACACACATCCCTGATGGAAGTTGTAGCAGCTAAATTAGAAATATTACAGGCAGTCATACGGGGCTAACTTCTCAGGAAGATGGACACAAGATGACTTTGAAACTCTGGGAGAGACAGACATTTCTGCTGTGGACCAGACCTCAAGACAAAAAGAATAAATAAATACAGCCACATATTTCCCTACAGATGGAATCGGAGATTGATATTCTGAATAGGTATCAATCCCCTTAAAGCCAGGAGTCACTGGCCCAATCCCCTATAGGATAAACTCTTGTTCCATATTCATGCCCACTTGCTACATCATTGGTTCCCTCACTTGGTCCTGGATTTAATTAATTTTACCTGAGCAATTGTGCTAGTAAACTTAATGGCTGAACACAGTTTTGTCCGACATCATGCCCACCTAGTGTGTTCCCATTCTCCCCCCACCGCTGACCCCTGTCTCACTTCATGGTTTTATTCTATATATTTCAATAGAAAAGGCAGCTTCCTAGACAATCCACTAAGGTCCCCCTCCTGTCCTTACCTGGGACAGGAGATTTTTCTTCCCCAATAAATACATTCTGCTCTGGAAAAAAAAAAAAATACTGAGTCATAAGGAAAAAGAAGCCAACCTCAGCAGACTAACAGTGACTCATGACAGCCAATCAGTAATAAAAAGGTTCCTATCAAAAAAGAACTCTAGACCAGGTGGCTTCATTCCTTAACTCTAGTCAGTGCTTAAAGAATTAATGCTAAATTTTCTCAAAATATTGAAAAAAGAAATAGAAAGGTTTTGGATTCTTCCAAACATATTCCTGAGGGCCAGCGTTACTCTGATACCCAAACTCCATGAAGACATAGTAATAATAAAAAAAAAAATACGATGGGTCCATATCTCTGGTGAACATAAATGCAAAAAGCCGCAACAAAACACTAGTGCTGACATGAGAAGGTTAGTCGCTGCAGCCAAGTGTGAATCATCCAGGAATCTGAGGGTGCCTCAGGATGCATCAATCCATGAATACGACATACCATACCGACAGAATGGAGGATACGTGGCAGGTGTTATCTCAACAGAGGAAGAAAAACGCTTGCACAGCATGTGCACCACAACTTAGGAAAAACCCTGAGCAAAAAATAGGAGAAGTTCTCAAAATAATAAAGGCCATAAAACAGGTCAATAACTACCATACTGAATAGGGGAAGAACAACAGATACGTTTTTTTTTTGTTGTTGTTGTTGTTGTTGTTGTTTTTTTATCAGAAATCAAACTCAGGATCTTGTGCTTTCCAGGAAGGTGCTGTGCTTCTGAGGTCCATTTCCAGGGTGACGAAAGTTTGAAGCGTAGAGATTTATAATAATATTGTCAAATGCCCTTATAGAATTATAAGCCTTAGAATTTCAGATATATAAAGAATTTTTGACATCATAAGGTCCAGTATGTTCACTGCATAATAAAAGAACAATTACATCTGGTGGGATTAATTTACTTGGCAAAGACCACCAGTATTTTATGGGCATGCTAGACATGCCACATAGAACACCAGCATGCCACATTCAGCACCATTATATTTCTTAAACTCACAAAGAATAATACATAAATTTTAAGAAGAAGCAATATTGATATCCATACCCAAAGGTAAAAAGAAACCCACATAAATTATAAAATTCATATCTAAAAGTTTGATAATGCAGAAAGTTTTTCTAATAGCAGTATGAAAAATTTTCCAAGGATGAATTTAGAAATTTTTTAAGTAAAACCTGATCTATTTGTGAAGAGAACAGAATGTTAATCTAAGTCAATTAAATAAGAAGCTATTTCTCAATAAGTTAGCAGGTATGAATGCTAAACTTGCCTAATAATGTGTAATTGAAGATTAAAGTAACGTAACATGTATAAGTTATTCAACACAACACCCAATCACTGTCACACATTTTACAAACTAACAGCATTAGAATTATACCGTAGGAGTTCACTGTGGTCCTCCACAAGTAACCCTTCACCGCACAGACTAGATAATTGAAATATCACTAACATGAAAAGAAACACGAAATTTGTTTTTGTCATTTAGTAGGAAGAATTAAAGGTGTTCGCTGAGAAGAACAGAGTTTGTGAACTTTAGATATTGGACAGAAAGTCCTTATTTTATTCGTAGATCAACAGTGAAATTGATATTCGACCAGCAGCATCCATCAGATCCCAATACATATTGAAAACCATTTGGAAAACTTAAGCTTTGCTAAGTTGATGAAGTTTTATGTTGTTTATATAAGAAGAATTATTTATATCTTCCTCAAACCGTATTACTTCATCACTGACAACTCTGCACAGATGTTCTTAAATATAAATGAATAAAATAATCACATATTTAGACAGTTGCTCTAGAAGTATCAGAAGACACCTTATTTATGTTTCTCATTTTAGATATTCTGCATTTAAAATTATTCTCTAACAATATTTATAAAATTCTTAATGGATTTTAACACACTGTAAATACTCTAATATATTGCATCTGTATCATCATTGACAAATACCAGTAACCAAGGAGACCCAGATCACAAAACTACTCATACTAAACCTGTGTCAATGCCTTCATTTTTTTTCAATAATATTTCATATAACTTTAGTTTTTCTAGTATTTTTAATAAATTTTATTGGCACACTTTAGTTCTATATAATGATCACATTCACCATGGAGAATTTGCAGCTGGCCACGATATATCTTTTTTTTTTTTGGGGGGGGGGAGTTCTACGGGGACTGGGTGTTCAGGGTCTCACTATTAATTCAGACTCAAGTGATCGACCTGTTTACAGCCTTCCAAGAGCTGGGATTACAGTCAGGTGCCACCACACCCAGTCTTAGCTGCCTCTCAGCCCACCGCAGGGATAGGGCCTGCAAAGTAGGCCTGGAGACCAAGCCCGCCTCCTGCCTGTCTCTGAGCTATTTAGCCTGCCCCGTCCAATATATCTTGATTCTTCTTTTCCCCGTTTCCCTCCCCTGCTTTCAACCCTCCCTCCTCTTCTTATTCAGAAGGTTTGTTGCCATTTTTCCTTTTCTCGTTATTTTCCCCTCATTTCCTTCCCCCTCTCCCATCCCTCGATTCCCTTCCTATTATATCACTTTTCCCTATTTTCAGTACCTGTTATACATTTTGGTCCTTATTTACACTTTTGGTTTCTCACACAAGAGAAAAATGCAGGGTTTAAACATACGTGCTTGACACATTTTTAAATAAACATGTACTCCACTTAAAAATATGGTCTCAGGGTGAGTCTATTTGCCTAGAAATGCTCTTGTTTACCCTTGAGACAGAATAATATTCTGCTGTATTAAAAGGCCACATCTTCTTTATCCATTTGTCTGTTAATTGGCATTTGGGCTGCTTCCAAGATTTAGCTATCACAGACTGCCACTATAAACAGAGGCATGCACACACCACTGCAGTATGATGCTTTTAATTCTTCTGGGAAGATACCAGGAAGGGGAACAGCTGGGCCAAATGGAACCTCTAGTTGTAGCTCATTGAGAAATATTCAACTTGATTTCCATATTGGTTGTACCAGTCTACTCCCCCAGCAACAATGGAGAAGAACTGCTTCATCCCAAAAGTGGCTCCAGCATTTGTTATGGGTTGGTTTCTCAATAATAGCCATTCTATCTGGAGTTACCCACCCATCTCACTTTAAGGAAGGACTTGAGTCTTAAATAATTATAAATTCCAAAATTGTATGTGAAATAGAGACTTGTCACACACATTAAAAATATACAATGTTGACAGTAAAAAATCTGTTAAAAATCCACTGGAATATATTTTGTCAGTTAAATTTCATGAGAATATATTTGGAGATTATGGAAAATACACATTTTTACAGTATTTCAAAATAAGAGTGTGAGTGACCATCAATTATTAACCAACTAATGACCCAGTTTGAAAGCACTTCAATATTTATGCTTATGAATATGTCATTCAAACTCATATGACACAGAACATCATGGAGGAGAAATTCCCTTGTGCATGCAGAAAAGGGGGATCTATTTTCATTTGGCTGTTCCATGTGCAGTGTAATTTTAGATCACTGGACCATTAAGCTGAGATTGTGTCATGAAAAGAAATAGCCACAGAATGTAGGAAATCCGAAGGTTCAAGATTTCTTCTAGAAATATTTCTAACTGAATAGTAAATGGATTCCAAGGACAATTAGTCAAAAAGTCTAGAGAAACTATTAGCTGTTGATCATCCCACGATACTATAACTCAAAACTTCGAAGAAATGTAAAATATTTAATTTCCAGAAATTTGATCATCTAGATACAGTGGTTCTCAACCTTTCTAATGCTATGACCCTGCAATACAGTTCCTCATGTTGCGGTGACCCCAAACCAAAAAATAATTTCGGTGGCTACTTCAAAACTGTAATTTTCATGCCTATAATCCCAGCACTCGGGAGGCTGAGGCAAGAGGATCGGTGTGAGCTCAAGACCAGCCTGGGCTACAAAAGGGAGCTCAAGGCCAGCCTGAACTGCATAATGAGACCCTGTCTCAAAAAGACAAAAAAAAACCCAAAAACTGTAATTTTGCTACAGTTATGATTCGGAATGGCTTTAGGTGACCCTTGTGTTTTGGTTGTTCAAACCCCACCGGGGTCGCAACCTACAGGTTGAGAACTGCTGATTAGTATTATGGATCAAACTGCTTCTTTCTTGTAATGATGACATTTAGAAACATGATTCAGTGAAACACTATTTTATGATTTTTGTGTGTGTGTGTGTGGGACCAGTGTTCAAACTCACGACCTTGCACTTGCCAGGCAGGCACTTGTGCCACAGAGCTATCTCCTTGGCCTCTTAAAACAATTTTTTAAAAGAGTAAATATTCTTATATCTCAGTAGAATTGTTTCTTATTAAGACTCAAACCAACTTGTAGTATACAAATATTCTTAAGCCTTTTCCTTAAAAAATGCAAACACCATGTCAGCAACTAGATGGTAGGTTATCCCTGAAAGATATTTTGAAAACTTACATCGGTCAATTCATAGACATGACAGAACTCACACAGACAATGCTCGGTTGCAGAATTTCATCAGAACAATACAAGGAATAAACACAAAGCTGTGTTGACGTTTCCAAGACCACTAGACAACCATGGGAAATCACAGCACAGAGTTGCTGTGGCCAGAGAGAACTTCCAAAAGAGTTGAAATTTTTGAACAACCATTTTCATTTTAATTTCTTTTTCAAAATAGCATCACATATATTATTTTTCTGTGATTTTATGTAGCTATTACTTTAAAACATGCATGTCTTACCTTTAAACCGTGAACTTTCTTGACTGTTTTCCTGCTGGAATTAAAACAGGAGTACGTTAAAATTTTTCAGTAGATATTTTTAAAACATTCTATTATAAAACATCGTTTTGAAGAAGAGTCAAAATACGCTTTCTTTCTGGCACGCTCATCCGGGAGACATTGGAACACAGTTCTCACCACAAAGATCCACACAAAGCCTTTTGCTGTAGCAAGGACAACTCTTGGCAGACACATTTCCCTAAGAAACCTACACCATCTGAACATGGACTGATAAATAAATAATAAGTAGTTAATGAATAAGTCAGCACGCATGCTTCTCAAACGCCATCGGCTACTCTATTTCATTTCAGTAGACACGGAATGATGTGTTCAGAATTTGCTTTGCATTGGTCTATGTTAATCATGCATCGTTGGCAAAGGTAGACGTTTAAGGGCAAACAGTAGAGAATTTCACGAAAATGATGCGAAAGGCTTTCATTCCCTCAGTCTAACATAAAATTGGACCCGGTGTCACTTCTTTAGTCCAAAATTGACAACAACTCTATTACTTATTCAAAGGCTGCTCCAGGTAGACCTGTCCCTCAATTTGACATACTTCTTCTCAGTTCCCAGGCAACCCCAGAGGAATTCGCCCTTTCTTGTGTTTTAAGTAGATTTTATACACATTCTAGCTTCTTGGTTAAGATTCAAGCAATTTAACCTATCTAAAATTCTTGGAGTCTCACACTAAAAAAAGAATGGAAAAGCTTATTTCAAATGCCAATGGTAATCACATACATAATAAACAGCAGAATTATACAAATTCCCATCATTTGGGGTAACAATAAAAAAAAAGTATGAAACAATTATATGGTTGCAGATGTTAATCTCAGATTCTAAGTCTGAGAACAGAAACATATATTAATGAATGCATATTTATTAAACTAGTTAACCTAATGTTATGATTTTAAGACTTTGATTTCTAATTTTCTCATACTCAAAATCTCAGTTCAAATTCTGTTCTGTTCTTTACTAGTTCATTCTTTTTTCTATTTCTGATATATAGAGAGTATTTGTTGGTAAGTTAAATGTAAATTATTTCTGTCAAATACATTATTCTTAGTCACAGGATTAGCAGGCTTAAATTTGCCAGAGTGGCAACTGTTACTCATTCTCTTTCTCTTTTCACTAAGATCTATGAATCACCTTTAATGCGCTAGCGCAAGAGATTAAGGGAAAACAAATGGGTAAGAAATGTCCTCATGGAACATGTTGCATACATGGCATTGATTTCTACTCAGAAAAGTCTACCACAGAAGATGACAGTGTTGGCCTGGAGAGAGACAGTTAAACATATGGCCATATGACTAAACTAATGTTTAATAAAATTCGAAGAAATAAGAATAGAATCCAGTCCTAGCTTTTTGTGGAATCTCCACAGTGATTCAACAGTGACTGCATCAGTCTGCACTGCTACCAATGGTGGAGAAGGGTTCCTTTTATGCCATAGCCAGTACAGCTTTCGTGATGGGCTGACTTCTCTCTTTATTCATTTACATCTATTTATTTATTGTTGCGGAACTGGGGATCAAACTCAGGACCTTGCGCTTGCCAGGCAGGCACCTGTGCCCATGAGCTATCTCCCTGGCCTGGGCTGACTTCTTGATGACAACCATTATTTCTGGTGTAGGACGGAATGTCAGCGTTATTTTAGTTTGCATCTTTTGAATGACCAATGATGTAGAAAATTTTTTCATATATGTATTTGCATTTGTGTTTTTTCATTTATGAAGTGCATATTCATCTCAGATGAGTATTCCTGTACTGGGTCCCATGCCTGATAATTTCTTAATTCTTTTATGTTGTAGATAAACATAACATGAAGGACAGTTTGCTATAATTATTTTTCCCAATTCATGAGTTTTCTTTTTACTCTGTTGATTTCTTTTGACATGCAGAAACTTTTGAAACAGTTGAGATCCCAATTGCTGATTCTTTGAAGTATTTCCTGTGCAGTTTGGTTTTTTTGTTCATAAACTCTCCACCTATACCTATGCTTTTAAGATGCATACCTACTTTTATAGCAGTACAATTTGCCAAAATTAAATCTTAGAAACAACCCAAATGCCCATCGATTGCGGAACAGATAAAAAAGATACAATATTTTTACATAATGAGTATTCCTCAGTTATAAAAAAGATAAATTTAAGGCTTGTATAGGTAAATGGATGTAAATAGAGACTGTATTGGTAAGTGAAATATCACACCCATGTACGTAGATATTGTATTGTCTCACGAGTGTGAAAAACTGAAAAAGCAAATAAAATCTGAAAGGCACAATAGATACTGTAGGACATTTAACATTATCCCTCATTTATTCCACAATGCATATGGATTTAAGGACCTACTTTAAAATTAATAGAAAATATTATTTTACCAATGTTCTGATTTTAAGATAAAATGAAAATTCTGTACATTCTTTTAACATCAAACTGCTTTGTATGAATAGATTTTGAGGTGAGACTTTTACAATCTAAGACTAATACATGGTGTTAGAAAATTATATTTCTATAAAGTTATTTCAAGTTGTTACTGCTGAAACTACTTGCTGAAGATTTTTGTAAATTAAATAAACATGCTAAGGGGCCAGGGAGATAGCTCTGTGGCACAAGTGCCTGCCTGGCAAGTGCAAGGTCATGAGTTCAAAGCCTGGTCCCGCCAAAATAAATAAATAAATAAATAAATAAATAAATAAATAAATAAATAAATAAACAAACAAACTAACAAACAAACATGCCAAATAGTATAATAGTTTCTGCAGTTTAGAGGGTAAAAATAGCAGGGACTTCTGTAAGACAAATCACTAACTAAAATATTTGTAATAAATGGAAGCACTGTGGCGCCTCAGCTTATTCCCTGCAGGATTGTGGGAACAACAGTCACGGTTATATTCACTACCGGAGGCAAAGTTCCAACAGGCAGTGTGAGGCTGGTGTCTAGTTGTCCTCAAGCCGCATGCAGTCTCGGGCAGCTTCTAGGGCTTGTGGCTAACTTCCAATCCAACCTTGCGACTATGGGCGTGCGCGCTGCATTTGCCTGGGGTGGACGGGCCGAGGGCAATAGATGCAAGCGCGCGAGGCGCTCGCTGCCACCGCTCCTCCCTTTTGCCCTTGCTGTTTTGCTGCCTTCTGCCGCCATGCACTGCTGCCCTCTGTCATGTACCACTCTGCCTTGCAGCCAGCTCCCACGAAGCAGGAGCTAAATAAAAGCTGAATAAACTTTTTCTCCCTTAATTCTGGATGTCAGGTATTTTGTCCCAGCAAGGAGAGAAAAGTAATCGAGACAAGTAAAAAACCGCCACCATAAAATTCTAATTTCAGTGAGAAGGTAGGTGGGCATTACTTGCGTCAACATCTCTTTCCTAGAAAACCTGCAGTCAACTCTGTGGTAAAACATAGTCAAGACTAAGAAAACAAAATCAAGCATTAAGTTATGTGGGTTACACTGGGTGTCACAGATGAAGTTATAATTATGATGGACAAAATCTCATTTGAATTTTCCACTATATCCAGTATTATTTTCTTTAAGGAAAATGTACACACACACACACACCCAAAACAATTGGGCCAACAGATAGCTCAGCAACTTTCAAAGAAAAGAAGGGGGAAAAGGAAAAAAAAAAAGTAATGTTGATTTAGAAGGGTAAATGTTTAATTGTTTGATCAATCTTATATACCTATATGTATTAATCTAAACTGATCTGATGATGAAAATATGTAATATAACCATTGTTAAATTTAAACAATAAAAAAAAAGAAAAAAGATAGCTCAGCAATCTAAAGAGCCTGCTAGGCAAGTTTAGGCAAGCACAGGGACTAAGGTTCAATCCCAACACCACACGCTGTACCAGCCCTGGGTAACCTGGCTATAAAACTAAAAAAAAAAAAAGAAAAGGTAAACTTATTTTACAAACATATTGACTATTATTATATAAATGCTATTCTCTTGTGGGTTTCAAGTAACAAAAACCGCCAAGAAAATGGATACAAAATGAAAATTAGAATATAATAACTTTGACTAATGCAAAAAAAATTATAATCAATATATGATAATGTTACAAAACTAGACACTCAATGCCCTTAGAATTAGGGTGCTCCAAATAAAATTTGATAGTTCGAAATCAAAGCAGTCTTCTAATGCGGAAATGGCTATTCTGCAGTAGGGCAGCCACGTGGCGTCGTGGATGTTGAAGCTTTGGAAACGACATGGTAGCATGACGCTTGAAGAGGTCTGGGGAAAAGGATACGTGTGAAATACTAAAACTTTAGCAATCTACAAAAGGAAGACACGAGAGTACTAGAAACCAAGTATGATAAAAGCTGACATATTTCTGGAAAGATCGAAGACTTTCCCAACTGGTTTAGATGACCAAGAGGATATGACTATAGGCAAACTGAAGGTTTTTGAGATTTATTATTATCTCTGCATCTAACCAACTCCACACCTTGCAAGTGCTCTTTCCACAAGAAATGCAGCACATTTTTCCAACAGAAAACACAAAGCCTGGGCTCAGGAAGATAATTTCACTGCAGCCCAGTTTCCTGGCTGAGAGAGCTATCCAATTATATACACGTGCTAACTCTACCTCACAGTAATTGTCTAAATGAGCATTTTAAAATAAGAATGATGAATATATTTGAGATACTTCACCAATATGAAATTAGGGAAGGCAGAAAACTGAAAATAATCAAACATTAAAAATAAGACTCCATCACCAGACTCCATCACCCTGCTCAGTGCATCTAGGAGCCAGGGAGTTGGCATGATATGCAGTGCCAAGGATTGAACCCTGGCCCCTGTGTTCAGTTAAGCACTTAAGTCCACTGAGCTATACCACTGGCCCTAAACATAAAGTGATTGGTTATCATTTCTTTTTTCTTTCTTTCTTTCTTTCTTTCTTTCTTTCTTTCTTTCTTTCTTCCTTTCTTTCTTTCTGTAGTGTATTTGGTTCAGGGTCTCACTACATAGCTCGGATACATAGTGATCCTCCTGTTTTCAGCCTCCCTGGTTCTAGGATTACAGGCACATGCCACCACATCCAGACTTAGAGGACTGCTAAGCACACCTGGGGGCAGGGCTAGTGCAGCATGTGGTGCCTGGGATTGAACCTCGGTCCCTGTGCTTGCCTGAGCAGGTACTCAGTCCACTGAGCTATCTCGCTGGCCCTTAATCCCCCCAAAATATATAGAGAAAATAATGATCAAATCACAAGTTAGTGAAATGAAACCAAAGTTACAATACAAAAAATAAAACACATATTCAAGATACAATCTTTTTTTTTTGGTCTTTTGGAGACAGGGTCTCGCTATGCAGTTGAGGCTGGCCTTGAGCTTACTTTTGTAGCCCAGGCTGGTCTCAAACGTGCACCAATCCTCCTGCCTCAGCCTCCCGAGTGCTGGGATTACAGGCATGAGGATAGAAGATACAATCTTACATAGAAGAATTATAGGGTAAGTTTCAAGCATAGATGATTAAGAAGAAGCAATTAAAGACATAGATAATAGGTACAAATGAAATAGCTGACCCAAATGCAGATATAAGATTTCACATTAATTCAAGGACAATGTAAACAGCAATTTACAAATCATTTTATAATTCAGATAACAAAGGAATTATTTGAGAAAAAGGTAATATCATATCTGACTTTATTTTTTTTCCTTTTTCTTTTTTTTT
>PVJA010030677.1:0-25590 GCA_004027025.1 Myocastor coypus
CTTCCGATCTTTTTTCTAAGCAACATCAATAGGGAGGTGGGTCATGCCCACACACTGTACTGTGTAGAATGATTGTGAGGACAATATGCAATATGTCAACTTTCAAAGAAAAGAAAGGGGAAAAGAAAAAAAAAAGTAATGTGGATTTAGAAAGGTTAATGTTTAGTTGTTTGATCAATCTTATATACCTATATGTATTAATCTAAACTGATCTGATGATGAAAATATGTAATATAACCATTGTTAAATTTGAACAATAAAAATTGAAAAAAAAAGAGCAGAATATATTTACTGAAAGAAAGCTTGTGTGTGTGTGTGTGTGTGTGTGTGTGTGTGTGTGTGTGAGAGAGAGAGAGAGAGAAACAGAAGAGGTCCTGAGTGGGTTGCCAGGGGCTCTGCCTTTCCTAGAGACTTTATAGAGCACATACACAGGTGTAAGTTAAGGAAAACTGGGACACTGCGAGGTGGGCATGACTTAGGATAAAACTACGGTCAACTAATAAAATTTCAAGTAAAATTGATTAAATCAGAATCAAATGGGGAAGCGAGTCATGTAGCAAGCTGGTGTGAATCCAGAACAGGGATTTTCCTATAAATGGTCAGGTTAGTGGCCCTTCCTGGCTTCTTCAAGGTGATGATACCTATTTAGAATATCAATCTCTACAAACTTAAGTTCTTAATCCTCCAGAAGAGAAGCTTAGGGATACTATTACTCTATAACATAGGAACTTGACATTACCAGCTCTGCCGATAACCTACTATTATTATGGAATATTGGTCTATGTACACAACTACTTTCTGTTAGTTCAATGAAAAGAAATATTTGTACCAATAGTGTTTAGAAAAGTTATTGTGTTTGCACCTTGTACTCTGAACAGCTATGATGAAGACAATAATACGTATTGTATTAATTATTGTGGCTGCCCTACTAAAGTGTTTTGAAACTGTCTCATTGTCATTTCTTATTAAAAGTAAAAAAAGAAATAAATATTGGAATAATTTTTTTTTTAAAAAAAGAATATCAATCCCTGATACTCATCCCTAGAGAGGTGTGTGGGTGCGCTTGTTTTATCTCTTGTCTTGAAGTCTGGCCCATAGCAGAGGTGTCTTTCTCCCCACAGTTGCAAGGTATCTTGTCTTCTGCCCTGGGTTCTTCTTCAAGGGCAAAGCCCTATCTGACAGCCTATGTATTTTATCTAACTTAGCTGCCTTTAACACAACTACCTTGGGTGCTGGGGCTCACAGACTGGGCTGAAGAAAGAAAACCCTGCCAGAACACAATAACAGAATTAGTGATCATCGAGCTGCCTGTTTGGTAGGAGAAAGAAACTTTACTGTCATCCCAAATACAAGGAGCAGGTCAGATTTCTATGCTTCCTGTAGAGAACAATGTGTATTAGGAGGCATGTCCAATAAATGATCAAGAATTGGGTAGCCATGGCTTTAACAAGGTCCTATTTACATATCTATAGCAGCGTGAGAGTCTTCTTTATTTATTTATTTATTTTTTACTTTTTTGATACAGGATTTCGCTATGCAGTTCTACTTGTTGTGATCCTCTTGTCTTAGCCTTCCCAGCACTGGGATTGCAGGCATGCAGCACCATGCCTGGTTTTAGGGCTAGTACTGCACAACCAGGGTTCCCTGGGCCTACACAATATGCAGGACTGGAGATGGAACTTGGGACCTAGCGCTTGCCAGGCAGGTGTTTGTGCCACTGAGCTATCTCCCCAACCTGAGTCTTGATTTCTAAACAGAAAAATCTCTTCAAAGTTTTTCAGAAACTCACAGGAGGAGCTATATCCTTCTAAGTGATCTTCAGACAGTTAAGGTAGAGCTGACTTTATTTCAGAAAAATAAATCCATTTAGCTGTCTCTGTGACCTTTACTACAGTGGCTATGGCAAGGATCACCAAAAGCAGGCACTGCCACTGGGTTTTAATTGGTCTGTGGGTGTCCTCTCCCTCCAAGTTGTTACAAGCACTTGTTCTCCAGGGTGGACACTAGGTGGTTCCCCAGGGCCAGGAGCCGGCAGGACTCTTCCCATTTGGATGCCTGTCATATAGTAAGACTTGCCTTACGTGCAAGTCCTGATCTGGTA
Source organism: Myocastor coypus (assembly GCA_004027025.1). Taxonomy (NCBI): domain Eukaryota; kingdom Metazoa; phylum Chordata; class Mammalia; order Rodentia; family Myocastoridae; genus Myocastor; species Myocastor coypus. The sequence goes on from PVJA010030677.1 coordinate 2,102, forward strand.
GAACACTGATAGATGAAATTGATTCTTAAATCTGACTAAGTGAGTCTCACATACCTTTGACACAAACATATGGTGTAGATGTTGTGCGCTTGCTGTCCCCTCACCTCACCTCTGCTTTTCCTCTTACTGTGGACATCCTAGGCTCTGATGGAGTACTGTACCACTAAACTCCACTGTGCAGCGCAGTGAGCACAGTGCAGCGTAAGACTGGCTATGTCTGGTGGACACAGGAGCTACTTTGGTGATTTGTTCAAATTCCATACCTGTATCCGTATCTGTGAAAATTCAAAATTCCAATGTTCATAAATTAGAAACTTACTGTACTTGGCCCAGAGTAATGAGATATTGTAAGAGTCTCGCAGTCTCTGGCTCTACCATCCTGTCAGAGGATAGAAATGGCACCCCTCAGAGCACTTCAAGGGGACTCAAATTTAGTCCAGATGGAGGCATGTGATGAGCCCTCATGAGTACTATTTGCAGCAATCAGAGCCAGGACGCAGACATCTTTCAGCAAAGTTTTGCCAGAGCTCACTCTCCTTCAGGTCTGGTTGGCTCTCTCTTTCCAGAAGATTGGAGGTCACTAAATGGAATGAGGGTGGTTCTTTATTTCTAAAGCCCTTCCTACCTCCTGAGTTATGTGAGAGGTCCGTTGTAAAATGTTATTTGGAGGGACTGGGGTAATCCAAATCTGGGGATGATTTTTATAAGAAGCTCCTCAGCTAACTCTTCAGCCTTTTTTGAGCGGGTCAGAAAGGCATCAGTGCAGCTTAGAAAGGGGTCAGTTAGGACCAACATTTGCATAAATCCACCATATGGTGGTATAAGGGTAAAGCCTAATTACCAGGTCCCTACATGGTATATTCCTCTCCTCTGTATAGATTCTAATAAAGGCAGTCGATTGGCCTTACCTGGGTTATTGGGGACACAGAGTGGACAAGTTTTGCAGACCTGTCAGGTGGTTGCTGCTAGTCCTAGTCCTGTGAAAACTCAAGAGACCATTTCCAACCTGGCATCTCTTCCCATATGGAAGGAATCGGGCACTGTTTTTATAGCATTCCACTGTGTCCCCTGAAGAAGGGACAGTGTTTTGTCTTGTTTTGTTTTGTTTTTTCTAAACATCATCAAAGTCTTTTCAAATTCCCTCTTATTCAAAGGCCCATTTATCTTCCTGGGAGGTTGTGGACTGGTTTTAATTGTCCCTAGGGACCTAGGAATAGAGCTAGAATCCTAAAGAGCTGTAGAGCTCTGCCCTTTTCACTTTCCTACCAGCCTTTTGAGTTCCCAAGGAGACTTCAGACATGTCTCTTTGGATGCATGACTGCATCCTCCTTGAGAAGATGGACTGCCTCTAGGAGTTATAAAATTTCCTTTCTGGACTTCATAGATAACTATTTATTAGTCATTAGGTCTCTTTTCAGATTGCCACATGAACATGTAACACCAAAAAGATATATGTGAAATTTGTATAGATATTTAACCTTCTGCCTTGTCATAGTATCAGTGCCTAAGTAAGAGGAATGAGTTCTGCTTTTTAGCAGAGGTTCCTGGAGGAAGCAGTCTAGCTCCAGTCTAGCTCCTGTGGTGAGCTGATGTTGTGGTTTGTGTCTAGTGTTCCCCCAAAGCCTTATGCAGTCATGAGGTGGGGACTTCTGGAGTTTGAGATCAGTTCATGATCCCCTGGGATTATGGGTGATCCAAGGCTGGGATTATGGGTTTTAGTACTGCTGGGATTATGGGTGTGAGTGCTATACCCAGCCTGAGGCAGAGAGCCTGAATGTACTATAAGAGAGACAGAGAGCAGAGATAGTCTCCCTCTCTCTCTCTCTGTCTCTCTGTCTCTGTGTCTCTGTCTCACTCTCTTTGTCTGTCTCTGTCTCTCTCTCTCTGTCTCTCTCTCTCTCTCTCTCTCTGTTGCCATTGTTGCTGTTCCACTGCCATGAACTGCTGCTCTCTGCCATGTGCCACTCTGCCTTGGAGCCAGCTGAGTATGAACTGAAACCTCAGGATGGATTAAACCTCCAATAACTGTTGGGTGTTGGGTGTTGGGTGTTGGGTATTTGTCCCAGCAACAAGAGAAGAGTAACTGAGACACTAGCAAATTAGACAGACATCACTGTCCAAAACTTAGGCTGATGCCACCATCATTAAGTGGAGAAGAAAATCCCACTTTGAGGGCTTTGGCCCCCACATTGGGGCCCATTATCTCATTAGGGAGAAGGGGGCCAAACCCCTTGCTGGCCTTACCTAGATCCTTAACCCCTGTGAGATAATGGCAAGACTTCCCCCAAGCAAAGTCTCCTTATCCACTCAGTTGAACCTCTTGATGGCCCGACTTACATTTCAAGTACCTTGATGACTCTTAGGTAGAATTGTTATGGTTTGCATTTAGTTGTCCCCCACTGCCTCTTACAGCCTTGGGGTGGCTTCTGGAGCTTGTGATTGATTCTTGATCCAATGCAGGGATTGCAGGTGTGAGTGCTACACCCTAGCTGTGGGGTGGGTGATCTGCATTATGATGTAAGGAGAGGAGAGGGGCTAGCTAGCTCCCAGTACTCTACTCTTTGTTCTTTGCTGCTTTCCATCACCATGAACAGCTGCCCTCTGCCATGTGCCACTCTGCCTTGGAGCCATCCGAGTATGAACTGAAACCTCCATAAATGTGAGCTACATAAACCTTTCTTTCCTTCATTTTGGGTGTCCTTTATCATTCATTTCTTGAGACTTGGAGCTTGGGGAATTTCCTTTTATGCTTTTTAAAATTTTTCTTACTCCTTTTTCTTTTTTCCCCTACTTTTATTCTCCAGTTGTTTCTTTCTCTCTTTTTTCTTTTACCTTCTACTCTCCTTTTTTGTTACCGTCAACTAATTCTATAAATTACCTTCTACTCCTTAGTAATATTCTTCGTCTCACTTTTCTACTCCTCATCTCCCATTGCTTAGTTTTTAAAATCTGTCTTTTTGTGTTCTCCCATTCCCAACACACTATGCCTTTAATAATGTAACCATGAAGCCTTATTAATTTTTAAGTAGTTAATGCTGTGTTACTACTGTTGAATTCCTTTCCATCACTAGTTGAGGTATAGTTATAGATGATGTCGATATTTGGTTTGTCTTAGTATTTATTATATAACTATACATTTTTCTGAGGTTAAGGATGTTGCATCATTCATTCTTATGGGATGTCAATATCCAGGTTGTTCTGGATATGTTGCTGATCATTTGTCAGGATCATATAGTTGTGGGCACTGTCATATTTTCTCTGTATGCCAATACCTAGATAGCACTGGTGACACTGGCAACACTGGAGAACTGGGTGCTAGGTCAATTACACTATATCTCCTCTTCCAAATTGAGAGAGGTGGCCAGATCCTGGAATATAAGCAAAGCATGGTAGCTCTGCTTTGAGTAGATCACTCAAAAGTAGATTAAACATGCCTGTAACTAGCAATGAAATCTTTCTACTATAAGCAACAATAGCACAAAACAAAATGAAGAACATTAAAAATATGAGAAGACAAGGTAACAAAGTGCCATTCAGAAACCCTTCAAAACCAGTCCATGGGGGACCAAGAGGGTGGAAAGCAAAAACCACATAGCTGAATATTTGAAAGGATAACAGAGATTTAAAAAACTAAATTAATATGGTGCTCGGTACGCACTCACAAAACATAACTAAACAGATAATTGATATAATTAACAAGATGATCAGGGTTTGTGTAGAAGACACTGAACTAGCTGAGCCTAAAACAAAACATGAATGGCCAGCTTGACAAAGAAACCAAGCCCACAAAAGGTTCCAAACAGAAATCCAAGAGATTAAAAATTATAATGAAGGTATGGGCTGTCGAAGCAACCAGGATGAAGACAGAGTATCAGCACTAGATGATAAGGATGCTTTCAAAGATCAATGACACAGAGATATCTTAGAAATCATGAAAAATAGTCCCACCACTTCCTGGGTGGCATAAAGTAAAAAGGAAATAAACACCAGGAAAGTAATGGAGTAACAGGAATAAGTCAGTACTGTGTAGTAATTACTGTGCTGTGAATTTCATCAGCAAAATACACCAAGTGGTAGAATGGATCAAGAAACAAAACTCAGTGATGTCCAATACACAAGAAACAAATTCAGTACACAAAGAAATACACATATTAAAAATCAAAGGATGAAAACAATATTTCATATAACGGGAACCTGGAATAAAGCAGCAGTGGCTATCCTAATTTCAGACAAAGTTTATTTAAAGTCAAACCTGATTAGAAGAGACATACATGATCATTATATATTGATTAAGGAAGCAATTAAACAGGAAGAGATAACAAGCATAGTCATCTGTGTGCCAAACACCAGCATGGTCAACTTCACAAAATGAACACTATTAGACATGAAATGTCAGATAAACAGCAGCACATTTATAATAAGGGATCTCAAAACTACATAGTCAAAAATAGATGGAACAGAAAAAAAATTACAGTTGAACCAAACCTTTAAACAAATGGGCTCACATAGATGTATAAATGTGTTCCACCCAATAAAGCAGAATACAGTACACATTCTTCTCAGGAGTACATGAGACTTTCTCCAAAATAGACCACATGCTAGTCCATAAAGTATGCATACTATTGAATCACATTGCATTGAAATGAAAGATCAATGCAAAGAAACCACTGAAATTATAGAAGCACATGCAAATTAAGCAATACTCTCTTGAATCACAAAGAAAGCAAGGAAGAAATTAGCTTCTAAAACCAAACAATAACATGAATACAACATGTAAGAATCTATGGGACACCATAAAAACCATCCTAAAAGGGAAGTTTATATCTGTGAATACTCACATCAAAACAAAACAAAAACAGAACAAGTCCAAGTAAGTAAACTAATAATGCACTTCAATGTCTTAGAAAAATAAGAAAAATGCAAATCTAAAGCTATTATAAGGAGGAATTTGGGGGGGGCAGGACCAGAGTTCAAACTCACAACCTTGCATTTGCCAGACAGGCACTGTGCTACAGAACAGAGCTATCTCCCTAGTCCCCCAAGGAAGAAAACTACACCAGAGCAGAGATCAATGAAATGGAGACAAAAATTATAAAGACTTATATAAAGAACTGGTTCTTTCACAGAATAAACAATTGGTAAACCTCTAGCTAGTCTTATAATACCCATTCCCAGAAAAGGGAAGCAAAGACCCAAATAATTAGAAATGAAAAAAGCAAAATCACAACAGATAATGTCACTGTCCAGAAGACTGGTAACTATTTTGAGAAATTGTGCTCTAAAAAGAGGAGAACTCAGAAGAAACAGAGATTCTTAGAGACATACAAACTACAAAGCTGAATCAAGAAGATACAAAACCCTTGAAAGACAAAATATCAAGCAATGAAAGTGAAAAAAATTAAAAACAGTTGGCAAGTGTGAAAAGCCCAGAACCTGATGAATTCACTACTAAATTCTATAAGAACTTCTGAGTGGATGTAATAGCAACACTCCTCAAATTCTTTAATGAAATCCAAAGGGAAGAAATAATTCCAAAGTCATTCCCAGAAACTACCATTACCCTGATTCCAAACCAAAATCAAAATAAGACAAAAATGAGAAATGTGGGGCAATCTCTTTAATGGATGCAATAAAGTAGGCTTTGACCAAGAAGGCTTCATCCCAGGGATGCAGGGATGTTTCAATATATGTAAATCAAAAAAATGTAGTAAGTCACATAAACAAAAGGCAGGATAAAAAAAATCATGTGATCACCTCACTAAATGCAGAGTGTCGATGAAAGATAAATATGACAAGTGGCCAACATCACTAAATAGAAATTCAAAGATATCCGTCTAAAATCTGGAACAAAACAAGGATATCTGCTATCACCAATACTATTCAACATAGTTCTTGACATATTAGCCAAAGCAGTAAAGCCAAAGAAAGAAATAAGAGATATAGATAAACAAATCATATTATAATTATTTACAGATGACTTGATCATCTATAGAAAATAACCCAAAAATTTCTACCAAAAGACTCCTAAAATTAAGAAAAAAATTCAGAATCATAGCAGGATATAAACTCATCACACAACAATCAATAATACCCCTGTACACCAGTAATAAATTCACCTAAAAATAAGTTAAGGAAGTAATGTCTTTCACAATAGCACCAAGCAAATGGAATACTTAGGAATCAAACTAGCCAAGGAAGTGAAAGGCCTCTAGACCAAAAACTATACTACTTTGAAAGAGGAGATTGAAGAAAACATCAGAAAATAGAGATCTATCCAATTTTGGGGAGGCAGCTCAAATGCAGTGGAAGTAGTCATACCTCCAAACTGTTGTACAGAACTAGTGCAAGCCCAATCAAAATTCCTCACAGAACTAGAGGAAATAGCCCTAAAATTCATATGGAACCAGAGGAGATCTAAAATAGCAAAAGAAAGTCTGAGCAGAAAGAGCAAGGCAGCAAGTGTCCCAATCCTTGACTTCAAGTTACACTAACAGATACTATGATACAGCAATATACAATAATAGATGTGTATTCATCTTTGTAACCACACAATTTGTCCATAGCTAAATCTTAGAAGCAACTCAAATGCCCATCAATTGAGGAATAGATATAGAATATATGGTATTTTTACACAATGGAATATTATTTGGCTATAAAAAGGATAAATTTGAGGCTTTTATTGGTAAATGAATGCAACTAGAGACCATACTCTTAAATGAAATAAATCAAACCTGTATGTACAAACATCATGTTATCTCCTTAGTGTGGGAACTTGAGAGACAAAGTAAAATCTGAAGGGTACAGTAGGTACTGGGAAAAGGGAAAGTAAAATCTGAAGGGTACAGTAGGTACTGGGAAAAGGGAATGGACCTATTCAAAAAGGAAAGAACTACTGAGTTGAGGAGGACAGGAGAGGGAGTGGGAAAAAGGGCTGTATTATCTATGTAAGCAGGATGGTTTGGACAACTGTACTGGGTACTTCTGCTGATCTATGGATGGAAGAAGTTAATCCTTATCTTTTTTTCTTCCTTTTTTAATTCTTTCTCCTTTTTGTCTTTTTTCTTTTTGACATATTTATCTTTTTCCTTTCTTCTTCCAATTTTGCATGTATATATCTGGTAAAATGAGCAAATGAGTGGAAGACAACACTATGCAACACGACAAATGCTGTGAAATTCATATTAGTTTGCTTAGTGAAATTCTGTTATCATTTGTAATTTTTCTGTCTTAATGCTACTTTGTACTCTCTTTAAATTTTTCTTTAAAAAACACTGTGATAAAATAGCATGGTATTGACAAAACAAATGAAAAAACAAACAAAAGAAACAGACATATAGGTTGATGAAACAGAATAAAGAATGCAAAAACAACTCCAAGCACATTTAACTGCTACCTGATTTTTGTTTGGCAAATGGGCCAGAAATTCATACTGGAAGAAATCTAGCCTCTTTAACCTGTTTTATTTTCTAGCAGCTTGAGTGTTTCTGTCTTAACCTTTAGGTCTTTGATTCAATGAATATGATCTAACATGATAACCTCACCTGCACGGAGCATTTTTATTATAGCTTATATCCCTATGAGATTTGCCTTGTTTTTATAACTATTTGTTCATCATCTTGCTCAACCAGAGAAAGAAGAGGGAGTTGGAAAAGAGCTATATCTATGTATGTAAGCAGGATGGTTTGGATACTTGTACTGTGGATTTCTGCTGGTCTTTTTTTTTTTTTTTCCTTCCTTTTTCAATTTTTTTCCTTGTTCTCTCTTCTTTCTAAGACTGAGAGGAAGTACCGAAACTGTGCTATATTTAGTACAGAGTCTGTAGGGTCTCACTCCGTAGATTGAACTCACAGTGATTCTCCTGTTTTCAGCCTCCCAAGCTGAAAGATTGGAGGTACAAGATTACAGGTACAGGCCACCACACCCAGTCTCAGTCGCCATCTTAGTGTGCCTGGGTGGCAGGGCCAGCACTTTAGTCTGCTGAGCTATCTGGCTGGCCCCACAACTGCCTTATTTGCAACTGTATTCTTTCTTTATTTCTTTTTTGAGACAAGATCTTGCTTATGTAGTCCATGCTGGTCTTGGTTGTCCTTCTGCCTCAGTCTCCCCAGTTCTAGGGTTATAGCTATTATGTTCTACCATGCTTGGCCCATACTGTGCTTTTAGGGCCTCTGTCAGGGGAGGCCACATCATCTCAGTATTGTACCATCAAACTATTCAGATCCCACCACCAATAACAAAGTTAAGTCTTAGAAAAACTTAAACTATGAGATTTGTGACTTTTATGTTTGATTTGCCTGTTTTATCCTATGTTATGTAACAGCAAAGAAAACAAAGCTTTCCTGAGGACCCTCAATTTCTGGACATAAGGCCCTGCCTGTGTTTAGCAAGACATATTCACTGCATGTGACAAATATGGAACCCTATGCCTGAGTCATTTAGCATTATAGTCTCTTGAGACCAGTTCAGAGAAAGGAAAAGTGAGTTTCTTCTGTGCTAGGGTAAATCTATCAAAAGAGAGCAGGCTGCACAAAATGCAGTTTCTGTGGCATGACAGAGTGCATCCCACCGCATAGCTGCAAATCTGCAGACCAACAGCAGGCTAAGTCCTGACCTCCCAGAGCTTTCCTGGTTTTCCTCCTCCTTCCTGTCCTCCCTGTGTCTCTCCCTGTGTAATCCTCAAAGGAAATCGGTCCTTACCCTACCTGATAAATGATAAGCAGCCATACAGCATTCTCACCCCACTTCCCTCTTAGCCCAGCCTGAACCCCTCTGCAAGGCACTGAGCCCCTGTGAGGTGTCCTCACTTCAAGAGGCAACCAGGATGTAGCCTTTATCATATGGACATTAAAATCATTCTGTTGAATCTGTTCTCTTCTTCTTCTTCTTCTTCTTCTTCTTCTTCTTCTTCTTCTTCTTCTTCTTCTTCTTCTTCTTCTTCTTCTTCTTCTTCTTCTTCTCCTCCTCCTCCTCCTCCTCCTCCTCCTCCTCCTCCTCTTCTGCTGATGCAACAGAATGGTTTTGATGTAAATACAAGGGTTTCTCACAAATTGAGTCTTGATAACCAACTGATGCCACATTAAAGAGTGCAGCTTGCTGTACGAATCAGTTCAGGGGAAACATGAGGATTTTTCCACATAGGAGATCTTATAAACTTCCTGAATTTCTATAGTTTACTAATACATACATTTAAAAAATTTAAAAAATTGTCGATCATCACAAGTCCTTATGTAGTATCTAAAAATAATTAAAATACCCTTAATGAAGTTGAATATTGATTATAGCGTTTGCTCAGCTGAATGTGGACAGCTAAGAGATTCTGGTAAGTGATTACATAATCAAACTAAAAGACTTTCCTTCCATCTGAGTGGTCTTTGTTTCTGTTTGGGTGATTATTTAATAGTGACATAGCTTCCTCCTGACCACTGTCTTTATTTTCTTTGGCTCTTTGTTCACTTTATGCACATGATGTACTGCCTACATCCTGAGGTCACCCAGTGCCTTACAGGGAGCAGGCCCCAACCACCCCACTTGCCAGAGCAAACAAGTCCAACAGGTTTGGTGACCCACCCAGCACACTAGGAGCTAAACCAACAGGCACAGCTCTTCCCAAGACCATGCAGCCAAATCCAGGGTTATTTCTAACTTCACATCTTGACTTCAGTTTCGAGGCTGTCTTTCATACCAATGGCTGTTGGTCAACTCACAATCTTTTTCTTTCTTCCACCATTGGGGTTTATGACAAAGGTCATAGAAGTGAGTAAGACTTCACTCTCTCTAATGAAAGCCCCAATCTTCATAGGATCTATCTGTTGCAGAATATGAACCAAACTGAATGGAACATGCTCTGCACCACTGAGTTTGTAAGGCAACCTACTTTATTAATGCTAGTGAGCTGATGGGAATGCAAGTTTCAAATCACCAGCCCTGAGGCCACACAGAGCAACATCTTATATGTTTTTTTGCAAGCAGGGTTTCCAAAGCTGAGAGTGAGCTCCTTCATCATTGATTACATATATTATTCATACATTTCTTGGCAAATTTGCTCAGGGGTGGGTTTTGGTTACAGGAGGTCCTTTATCACATAGTTGGGATGATAAGGGAGTTAGTTGGTGCCAAGTGTATAGGGTTAACCAGTCACCTGTGTCTTGCCTAGGCCACTGTGTCCCAGGTAAGAATTCTGTCCAGGCAGGAAGACCTTGAAGTAGACTAGCAAACAGGATATATTTTTCTGCCCTTGATGCAGCTATATATGGTCCGACAGAGCCAAGCCTAATCCTCCCTGAGTTTAGATAGTGTAGTGGATTTCTACGCCCAGCTGAGGTAAACTAGCGTGGTGAGGCCCACCTGAGGATTGTTGCCACCAGCATAAAGGGAGAACAGGAGACTGCTGTTAGGGATGCTGTCTGAAGAAGCTGTGGAGCTGTTGGAAGCTCTTAGATCTCTTGGGCTGTTCTGCTGGAGGACAGTGTCATGCTGGCTTTCCTAATGAACTTTGTAGAATCTTGGGGTCTCACATTGAGCATCACTTCCTGGCCCCAGAGGAGAAAAAAGTGCACTGCTCAGCCTCATGAAGCTTGTCATATTGGCTTTCCTGATGAGAACTCAGCTTTCCTAATCACTGAAGGAGCTTTGGACCTCACTGTTGCTGAGGATGGCTGTGGTACCTTTGGGGCAGCTCTGATGCTTACCTTGAGCTTTGCTTCCTGGCTGCAGTTCAAATCCCTCAGCTGGCTAACACAGATCCTTCATCCTACTGGTATACACTTTCTAGTTTCCATCACTGACCTCTGTGACTTTTCAGCACAGATTCATCAAGTGGGCTTGCATGGGACTTTTGTGGGCTCTAGACCTCTAATTGAACTAGTGGGAGGCATTATGAGCTCTAGGCCCTCAGATTCAGTAATATTTAATATGTGGATAGATTTCTTATACTTGTAGTATGTGATTCTTGAGTGATTCATTTTAAAATACTATTATAAAACACATCCTGTACTATATGGTTCACCTAGCAAAAAGCCCAAAGCACGACACACAGTCTAGGCTAATTGAGTCTGGGGTCCTATCTGTGAAGCTGCTAGAGTTTAAAAGTTGCTCTTATATAGCCACATACTTTATATATTTACACTAGACATACCCAGAAAGTACTTTGATATGCTCCACAGACCCTGGAATAAAAAAAAAAAAAAGTAGTTTTTCTACTAGAAATGTTATTTTATTGAGGATCTCCTGCATAGCCTTTTTACTTGCAAATGGCCATTTCTTAGAATACTTCTAAAGAAAAGAAAAAGCTAATTCCTCACCTCTATGTGCTACAGCTAATAAGACTAACAGTTTTTTCTGCTCTCTATCTGAAAAAAAAGTGTTTCTAAATGTGTTTGGTATAGGATCTTACTCCACAACCCAGACTTGTAGAGGTCCTCCTGTTTTCAGCCTCCCCAGTGCTTGAATTATAGGCATGTGCTAACACACCCAGTCTCAGTGGCCTACTCAGCACACCTGGAGTTGAGGTTGGCACAGCATGTGGTGTCCAGAATTGAACCCTGGTCCCTGTGCTTGCCTAAACAGGTGCTTAGTCCACTGAGCTATCTTGCCAGCCCTTCTAATTGGATATTTTTTTAAATAGAATAATAAACACTTGTAAAATCTTTACCTAAATTCATTAATTGTTGATATGTGGATTCAATTCCTAGTGCCCTCCAAAATCATGTATACGATAACCACACAAATCAATAACATACGTATCTGTTATTAAGATCTTCACCATTTAGACACAGGAAACACTGTAATGGGGTTTTGAGGTAAGGTAGAGGGGCTGGACTTAATTCTAGATTCAAGAAGGAAAAGTGAGAATTATAGCCAAAGAGCAGGCTGGGCACCAGTGGACAGAAATGCTAAGAGGAAACCTCAGTGACATAGGAGATCTGACCAAATCCACCTGACAGGACTCGAGGAAGACAGAGCTGGGCAATCAGACATCACTTGGAGAAAAGGATAAACAACCTGATCAAGTATCAGAATTTCAGGGAGCCAGAGGCGAATAAATTGGTATAAATCCCTGCAAGTGTTCCCTGGTGTTTGCTCTATTCACAAGCCAAAGACTGAAAGACCTAAGTGTGGGCTTCTCCCCAGACTACTGGGTTCTGGAAGCTGCCCTCTCTCCTTCATGTTTTAGACCTAGGGGTAATGACGGTTTCTTGGTTGCTAGTCTGGGGCGCTGTGCTATCTCTTGTTAGTTTCTCTTTTCTTCATCCAGGCCAGCGCCTAATACTGCTAGGCCTGGAGCCAGAGTATAAGCAGAGGCCCATAGTCCTGACCCACCATGCTTGTCCCACCCTGGCTACATCCTACACCATGGAGGATCACAGTCTGTGTACCCTCAGCAAACAATGCTGTATTGGTCAGGGTTTTACTTAGAGGAACAGAATAGTATAATATATGGAATGGATATTAACACAAAATATACAATCTATGAGGAATTATAAGATTGGCTTACAATAGTCAGCCACAGAGTCAGATGAGGAAGCGCACACAGGGTGTCTGCACGCTCCGGACTGAAGAATTCAGTCCCGAGGCCTGGACTTCACTGCAGCACTCCGTGTAAGTCTCTGTCAGCTGATGGGTCTGCAAGGGAAGACTGAAGTGTCTGTAGATGGACGCTGAAGAGTCTGCGACAGATGGCGAAAGATCTAAGCTGGAGGCCGAAGAGTCTGCGCTGCAAGCTGCAAGTCCAGTCTGAATGCGAAGACCGAAGCTTCTCTTATGAAGTGAAGTGTTGACTCCTTCAGCCCTTTAAAAAGTCTTTTTGTGCTCAGTCATTCTGACATGGGCTCATTGCGCCCTAGGGTGGAACCAATCATACCCCAGGATGGGCCCTTGATCCCGTTCTAGGGAGAAATCCAATCATATCCTAGGCAGGCCCTGTTGACACTCCAGGGAAGAACAAATTGTACCCCAGAGTGGGGCTTCCACCAACAGGGAACCGGGCTGCTGAGTCATTCAGCCAAGTTGACACATTGTATCAACCACTACAAATACCCTGCAGATGTGCAGACATGGTGCTTTTCAAGCCCCAGGGTGGACAGGAAAGTTTAAGGTGCAGATGTTTGAAGCTTGTCTTGATCGCCTTGACCTATGACTACTCACCTAGAGAATTCCAGAGCGGTTCTGACATTCCCACACTTTCACAAACAATCCCTCTATCACACGCTCACCGATTCACCCATGAGTTTCTCAATGGAAACCCAAGCCAGATGATGGTGCTTCTAGCACTGATAAGTAGATGTGCTCCAAAATATTTTAGATTCATGATTTCCTTTATGTCTCAGAACACCCAAAGTTGCTGGCAGAATGAGGACTGAAGCCAAATCTCCTGCCTCCCTGGGGGACGGTTTTTGTGTCACACAGCCTCATGGAGGAGGGGCTCAGTGCCGCTGTAGGCTTTGCTCTAATAGCAAATATTGTCCTGGTCAGAGTCCAGGACACTCTGAAGGCCGGAAGGAGTCTTCATGTTAGAGAAAGCTGCTCAGGATGGGCCCCAGAGAAAATAAATGAGCACGGGAAGTCTTGCATTATGTATTCATGTGATCAAACCGCATGATTTATTTGCTTAATGGCTGCTAAAAACCCATATGGCAATCCACTCCCTTCTCATATCTCGTGTGGATGAAATAAACTCACAGAAAATACTTCTAATCTGCTTGCTACTGTGGATGTAAAAATAGGTCAGTAGTAAGCTGGGACACTAATCTCATACTGCATGATTCCATTTGTATGGAAAGCTCAAGGGAGAGAGAGGAATTTTGCGCTTGCCAGAGGTTGGAGAATGAGAAATGATGTCTAATGCGCAGGGGTACATTTTGGGGGCACTGAAATGTTCTAAACTTAGGGCATGGTAGTTGTGGTACAACTCTATAAATGTTAAATACCATACCTGCTTCAAAGCACTTAAGATGTGCAGGTGAAGCAGGTGAATTTTATGTATGTAAATTATATCTCAAAATTATTTTAGAAAGACTCACTCATAGGAACCGTGGCTGGTCTTTATTTTTAATTCAGTTCTCTCATATTAATACACTACATAAATGACTTTCATTTAATATGAACAATGATCAAATACTATTAAGGTAATATCTTTACATGCATTATATTACATAATTTTTCCAACATTACTGTTAAATGGGTGTTAAGTATACCATTATACAGAGAAAGAACAAGAGGCTTTAAGAAATTATATTACTTGCATGTTGTTACATAGTCATGTAAGAAGCTGTACATCTGGGAATCAAAGCCAGAAATGTCAGACCCTAAAGCCTTTGGGTTCAAAATGTGGTTTATTCTTTATTTCCATAATGACGATTACTATATGTAGGAAAGACTGCTCATAGACAACAGGCAGAAATGTTGCTTATGAAATACCTTGAGATCTTTATCCTGATGAGTCAGTCATCATGAGTATTGATTGTTAGGGAGAATGGGTACAATGACACAATGCCCCTGCCTGTCAGTAGCTGTATATGGGGCACAAACACACATACATACACACATGCATACATAACACATACATGCCAGGAATTGAGCTCAGGCTCCTGCTGGTGCTAAATGTATGTGCTACCCTGAGCTACACCCCCAGCGCCCACCAGTTTCAGGTGTCTAGAGTTTTTATCAGAAAGCCAAACTGCAGATCTGTAAATCTGCCTGGCCTCAAGGTCATGGACCCCCAGTTCAGATAAAATTGTGCTCCCAAGGTCTTCCTGAGTTGGACATGGTGATTGGCATTTGCCAACCTGACAACCTTCATGATTTTCATGTTTCAAAGACTAGCTCAATAAGGTGGCACCAGTGAGGTTTCCCTATTAGTACATTTAAATATGTTAGTTCACGCTTCCTTCCTGCAGAATAGAGACTTGGAATCACACAATGTGAGAAGGAGGTACTATTTGGCAGGGTGTAAAAATCTCCCCATATTGGGTAATCCAGTTCCCTCTCTCACTTGCTTTCTCAGAGTTCCAGTTGCATTTCATAGGTGGGCTTCATCTGGCCCTTTCTTCTCATTACATGAACTTGACTGATTATTTAGACTATGTTTCAACCATTCTTCCTTTCACTTTAGCCAGCAAACACATCTAAGAAGTGAAATCAAGTGCTAAAATGCGTGAGAATCTCCTTCACTGTACTTTTTGCTGGAGTTTAGAGGCAACTACTTGCCCCCTCCAGCGTCACCATTTTGCTTCCTCTGTGCCAAGGCTTTCAGGCATTAAGGTGGCTCTCTGTGCAGGCCTTGGATCATTCCTTGCTTCACTTCTGGCCAGTAATCTGTCTTCTTCTTAGGGAGGGGGATAGGGTGGAAAGAGCAGCCCAAGGGAAAATCAATTTGAACTCCGGAATTTGTGGCCTTGTTTAAAATATGAAAATATACTGCTCAGGTGATAGCTACCAGTAAATGCTGAATAAAGCAAGCCCATTCCAGCACTGGTGGTGGCTTGGTCAAAGATTTATGGAGTAGGGTGTGTGTGTGTGTGTGTGTGTGTGTGTGTGTGTGTGTGTGAGAGAGAGAGAGAGAGAGAGAGAGAGAGACAGAGGCTGAGAGAGACAGAGACAGAGACAGAGTGTAGTGGTCTGGGATTTTTCAGTGGGGAACAATATAATACAAGACACATTATACATTTTAAAATATTAATTTATAAGGAATCACCCAAAAGTCATACACAACTAGTGCAAGAAATCTATCCTCTCACTAAATACTAAAGAAGCGAACCGGTGGCCTGGATCCTACTTCATGGATCTGTGCTAGAAAGGCCCAAAGGTCAGTGTCAGAAGCCAGAAGGTCTATGCCAGTGGCATGAAGGATGTGTGCCAGCAGGCTGAGGGAGCTGAACTGGAGCCAGTAGGCTGTCCTCAAGGTAAGCACTAGCACTCCCCCAAATGTACCACAACCATCCTCAGCAACAGTCAGGTCCCAAGCTCCTCCAGCAATGAGGAGAGTCAAGTTCCCATCAGGAAATCCAATGCGATAAGCTTCACCATGAGGCTGAGCAGTGCAACATCTTCTCCTCTGGAGCCAGGAACTGATGCTCAAGATGAAGCCCAGATGGGCCAGCAAGCAGTCTAAAGTGCCTGCTTACGCAAGCTTAGGTAGGCTCAGAGGGTGGCAGTTCTATTCCTAGTACCACGTAAGGCACCAGCCCTACCTCCAGGGTGGGATGAGCCAGCAAAATAAACAAACAAATAAATAAATAAATAAATTTCAGCCAGCCAGATAGCTGAGCTGATTAAAGCACCTGCTTAAGCAGATGCAAGGACTGGGGTTCGATCCCCGGCATCCCACGCTGGCCCAGGCCCTGGGGCATACTGAGTTGGTGACTGACTACAACTGGGCATGGTGGCACATGCCTGTAATCTCAGTACTTGGGAGGCTGAAAACAGGAAGATCACTACGAGTCTGATCTGTCTATTGAGACCCTGTAGACATTATACTAAAATATAGATTAAAAAAAGAAAAAGAAAAAAGAGAACCAAAGCTCCTCCAAAGTTCCCTGGGAAAGCCAGCATGACAAGGTCCTCCAGCAGAACAGCCCAAGAGAACTAGCAGCTTCTCCAAACAGCACCCCAAATGGCATTTCAGCAGCTTCTTCTGTTCTGCCTTTATGCTGCTGGCAACAATCTTTGCGCAGATCTTGAGTACCATGCACTCCCATGCTAGTTTAATTCAGTTGGGTGTGATAAGTTCACCACCACTTAGAAACCTATTACACAGAGAGGCAGAGAGACAGAGAGAGGGATTAGAGGCTAGGAAGATCTTTATATGTTTGATATCTTTAAATATCAATGTTTCCTGTTTGCCATATCTATTAACAGCTGTTGCCATCTATTTTGCATAATGAATCTTCTCAGAGAAACCATTCACTGTAATGCTTTATTCTTTATTCTCTAATATATTTCCATATGAGCATGACTTCTTAGAAATGCTATAGATATTTAATAAGCACCAGGTTTTTATTTCCTAGCAGTAGATACCCTCTGAGTTAAATAAAGGCTGATTTTAATGTAGATAAACAAGTGTAAGAGTATAGACCTATTGCTTTGCTAGGGAATGGAAGTCATTTATAAATTGACAGTGGAGAGATTCTGAGAACATAGTGTTTCAGAACTCCCATGTGATCGCTTTCCATATATCTTCCTCTGGCACTGAGCAAACAATTTAAACTACCAGCTGTTCTCTGAGGTTGACAGTAAATCCAACTTGGAATATACTTAACATCTATCCAGAATTTTGATGAAAATGACTTTGATTTTCTTGTATTCTCATAAAGCCAAGCAAACTTAGTATTTTAATATTGTCAATTCCTTTCCTAACAGAGAAACCAAAGCAAGAAACAAGCAAAACAAAAACAACAAAACTATGTGAAAAATGCTTAAAACACTAATGCAATGGTGGGAGACCAGAGCTTTTATTTTAGAGATGAGGAAACCGAAGTGGAGTGAGCTGCCTAGGATGACAAGCAGGATCCACAGAGGAGCGTCGCGACCCAACGGATTGTGTGGCTGAACCTCAGGTGCCTCCACAGACCACTTGGTCATCCAATCTGCCTAACAGGGAGCCACCCTCCGCCCAGGGAGTATGCGTACTCATGCAGGGGCCTGAGTGACAAGGGGAAGAACTTGTCTCAGACGTTCACAGGAGGCAGAGAGTCCAGGAAGAGGGCCCAGTGCACTCCCCTCTCCCAAAGGGCAGAGACGGAGCAGAGAGCAGACCGGCAGATGCCACCATCTCCTGGCTCCTTGGGCACAGATAGGCTCACTCTTGGTCTTGAAAGGGGGATGGCTGGAAATGCATACACTCCCTCAGGGCAGTGCCTCTCAGCCTGGGCAGCGCTTGGAAACTGCTGGGGAGATTGGAAGTCGTCTGATGCCTGGGATGCTGCGCAGACCCAGCTGTGTCCGTGCATTGTCACAGAGGCCTCAGCGTGGGAACAAAGTGGAAACCTCTGCTCGAGCAAGGCCAGGTAGGCTTTGTGCAGCCAGTCAGAGGGATGGTGCGTGTGAGAGACACTTGGGACTGATGCTGCTTCCCTCTCAGGAGCTCGTGGTACTGTCAAAAGCAAAGTGGGGACCCTTCTTATACTGTGGATTCCTGCCCTTTATTTATTGGTTACTTTTATGGGTACAGAAATTGTGCACAGGGCCACATCACTGTGCTATATCCCCAACTTTATTTACCTTTTATTTTGAGACAGAGTTTCACTAAGATTCTAAGTTTCACTAAGATTCAAAGTGGGGACCCTTCTTATACTGTGGATTCCTGCCCTTTATTTATTGGTTACTTTTATGGTACAGAAATTGTGCACAGGGCCACATCACTGTGCTATATACCCAACTTTATTTACCTTTTATTTTGAGACAGAGTTTCACTAAGATTCTAAGTTGTCCAGGCTGGGTACAAACTTCCAATCTTCCTGCCTTAGCCTCCCAGAGTGCTAGGATTAAAGACATGTACTAAAAGAATGCCCAATGCTTTTAGTACTTATATGATCACACGTGGTCTTGAGTCTGGGTCACCCAGGTAGGGACCACCTTTATTTTTGCTTTATTTTTTTTTATTGCTACATAAAAGATCACCTGGAAACTTTGTGATTTACATTGACAATGCCCTATTTCTCACCATTCTGTGCATTGATCACTTGACTCCTCCACTGATTCTTCTGGATTCACTCATATGGTTGCCTTTGGATGGCCTGAAGGAAGCAAGACAGCCTCCCACACATCTGTACTTGGTGTTGGTTCGAGGCTGGGTCTGCCATATTTCTACCTGGAGGCACTGATCTTCACAAGGGTGAGAAGATTCCACGGTAGCCCAAGGGAGTATTCCAAGAGAATGAAATAGAAGCCACAACTCCCTGAAGATGAAGTCTTGGACAGTGTATAACTTGACTTCTTCTGCACTTTACTGGTGAAAACAAGTCTGGTGACAATAGAATCCATCTCACAAACCTCTCACTAGAGGAAATTTTGACTGAGGCCCTCAGCTACTATGCTTTGAGGTCCATTGTTGAATTTTTTGTAGAAGACCCCAACTAAATATTAAGGCAAACCTTCATGTGAGACACAGGCTCCTTTCTTAGCCATCCTTGGCTACAAGATTTCCCAGCGCCCTTGCCAAGCCTTTCTTCAATGCTTCTACCCACCCTGCTCTTTGCTGTCTTCCCTTGTGGTTGGACTTTTCATGGCCTCATAACTCAACTTTCCTACCTGCTTCCTTTCATAGTCTCATCCACCAACAAGACCTTGCTTGGTTAGTCTCACCCTGGCATCTGCTTCACAGAGGACATGGGTTAACCCCACAGTTCATGAGCCCAGCAGAAGTCAAGGAAGGAGCAGTATAGTCACACTGCCGAGAAGCACAGGAAGAACTGCTCCTGCCATCTTTGTAATCAACTGAACCTCATCACGCTGTACCTCTCCGCCCAGGCATTTAGTGGAATTGGTTCTCTTTCTGGTCCTGTGGTAGGCATGTGACTAATTCCCTGCCTGTCAGGCAACACCGCTGGTTTATGAGTGGGTATCTGACATTGTTGGTACCAGTGAGAGACAACCAGACTTTCATAGGGACTTTTGGGAGAGAGAAGATTATGCTTCTCATTGAACTCAAAACCAGGAGCTTGTGACACTGCAGCCCCTAAACCTCTCCATGAGGATTCATATTTCAACATCTGTTTATTCCATGGCCATTTGTACTTTTTTTCTTTTGTTCTATTGCAAATTACCATAACGTGGGTTGTATAAGATGATACATGTATTATTTCCCTCATTCTGGGGCTTAGGGCCTTGCTTAACTGGATCTTTTGCTCACAGTCTCACACTGAAATTGAAAATCGAGGGTGTGCACACAGTTGAGTCTCATCCGAAGCTGGAATGGGCCAGAATCTGGTTTCAAACTCACTTGGGTTGTTGGGAAAATTCATTTCCAGGAAGCTATCTGATCAGGTGATTGGCTTCTGCTGCCTGCTGGCCACAGCCCACTCTCAGTATCTAGAAGCCTCCGTGGCTCCTTGATGTGTGGCCCACAGTGTGCAGCTCCACTTCTTCCACACCAGCAGGGTGTCACAGAACTACAAGACTGGTATTCTAACACCTTTACATTTTCTGTTGGTGACAAGAGCCAAGGTCCAGGCCTGGCTGAGGGAGGGCAGAGCAGGTGTGAGGGCACCACTACAGGGATTCTGTAGCCTTCTTCTCTTCTACCACTAGCCCAAATCAGTGTCTCTTGATGCTGAAACCTGAAATCCCTGCTCTGGCAAGCCTTTTACAGCATGTACACACTTAGACAAAGTAGCCACAATGGAACTTGGCTTTCTCTTGACATTTGACTCTTGGATTAGGCCCTCAGCACCTTAAAGTAACTTGCTGATATGCCACACAGTTATGCAGGCTCTCATGAAACAACCTTGAGGAAGCACCTATACACCAGACCAAACTCTCAGCACAGACAGAAACATAGGAGTCCATCTTCAAGACCCAGACAGCTGGAGTCCAAGGGTGGTGCACTCCACACCCTGTGTCAGCTGAAGATGTGTGCTGTCACCAAATGGCCAGGTTTCTGTGAAAACCACCTTGTTTAAGCCTTCAAGAAAGCAGCCTGCCTTCATATATGGGCAGCTATGGGCTGGACATCTGCGCTGGTCACCTCACCTGCAGGCTGAGAGCAGCAGTTCCCAGCCAGAAAGAAAACCCTAGAACAAGCCCACTGCCAGGGGTGCTGAGGCACAGCCATTCAGGGAAGCTGCTGCAGCGGGGAAAGAAAAAGCAAAGCAAACCAGGAGAATATGGCTGTCCCATCAGAGGGGGCTGTGAGCTGAATCACTGCAACCTCTAGGTACTAAAATGGCAACTTGTAAGGGTAAAAATGCCTGTTCACAACTCTGCCACCTTGTGTTGAGATGGAAACATCTATGTCCCTGCCACCCAGGCCCTCTGGAGCCAGACTTAGCTGCTGCAGGTGTAAGGGGAGCTGCATTAGGTAGGCACTGAGGACAAGGGCAGCACCTATGTGAGCTCTGCAGAGAAAATTCAAGAGGATGCACAGTTTCCATCAGAGAGAGTCCAGAACCAACCTATGTCTTTCTACTTCTGAATTAAGCCTCCATGTCAAGGAAAGATGTTTCCAGAAATTCTCCTCATTCTGTAATAGCTTGTTCTCTGGAATCTCAGGAGAAACAGTGATTTGCAAGAATGAGTATTTCCTATACACAAATCCGTTCCCTTTTACGGTGCTGTTCATCAGAGTAACTGCTAACCGCCTGCAGCTGTTGCATACTACGGATCTGGCTGGTATGACTCAAGGACTTGGTAAGCTCAACGTGCATAACAGATTTCAAACATTTTGTAAGAGAAGCAGTGGTTAGGAGCTGCATGTGGAGCCACCTTGGATTCACGTTGAATGGCATCCCATAATGCCAATAGGCAGGAATTAGGAGCTGGGCCTTTGGGAGGTAATTAGGGTTCAGTGGGATTAGGAGAAAAGGGCCCCTTGAGGGGATGAATGCCACATAGGAAAGGAAAAGAACTAGAACTTGTGTTTTCTCTTATGTGAAGAAGGCGTGACAGTCAGTCTGCAAACCAAAAAGAGAGTCCTCATCAGCCACGGAGTCTCTCAGTACCTGGGCTGTGCCTTCCCAGCCTACAAAACTAGGAGAAATAAATGTCTGTTTCCTAAACTGACCAGTCAATGGTATTTTTGGTGTAATAATCTGCACCAAGACAGAAACAAAAATATCTCAGTAAGTTTTTATATTGATCATATGTTCACTGAGATCGTAATTGGGTCATATTGAGGTAGATGAGGTTCTTAATTTCAATTTCACCATTTTTGTTTATTTTGCTAATTAGAAAATATGAATACTGGGGCCTGGCGGGATGGCTCAGTGGTCTAAAGCGCCTGCTTGGGAAAGCTTGGGCAGCTTCAGGGACCGCGGTTCGATCCCCGGCACCACATGCTGCGCCAGCCCTGCCCTCGGGGCAGGCTGAGCCGGCCATAAAAATGAGTGAATAAACAAATAAAGGTTCTGAAACAAGAAAAAAAAATTTAATTAAAAAAAAAAAAAAAAAAGAAAAGAAAATATGAATACTCACATTTTGACTGACTTCTCCAAAAAAGGATTACATCGATATTTTAATTAGAATTTTTATCTGGAAATAATTATAAATTCACAAGTTGTTAGAAACAATACAGAGATCTCTTATGCCCTCCAGGTAATTCCCCACAAAGATAGCCTCCTGTAAAAGTTTAATTTCATAACTTGAACCCTATACTGATACAGCCACAATGCAGAATATTTACCTGATCACAAGACTGTGTCCTCACCCTTCTGCGGTTACACCCACTGCCCCACCACTCTACACTCTTAGGCATAGAGCCAGGCCTCCATACACTGTTCTACACTTGAATGAATTTGTCATTTTGAGAACACTGTATAAGTGGAATCATTCTCTGTGTGACCTTTTGAGATTGTCTTTTTGCACTCAGAAAATTCTTGGTGAGTTCATCTAGCTGGTTGCGTGTGTCAACAGTCTGTCCCTAGTCATTGATGATTAATATTCCCCATCATGGTGGGACCACAGTTCATCCCACCTGTCACCCATGAGGAGCACATCTGCCTTGTTTCCAGTTTGGGTCTACTACAAACAAATACCTCTGCAAGGAGCATACTCTACAGCATTCTAAAAATGTTGTGGGAAGCACTCTATGGGCCTGCAATCAGTACATTTGTGTGAGCTCTCCTTTCTCAGCATGCATATCCCAGAGTGCAGATTATAAGTGCTTAGATATCATCAGACTGCTTCCAGAATGGCTGTACCACACTGCCCTGCATGCAAAGCATGTGTGATCCCGTGCCACCACATCTCCTGGGTGCTTGGAGTTGTCACTGTTTCTCATGTTAGCCACTTTAATACTATATCAGACTGATGTCTCATTCTGGTTTTAATTTTCACTTCTCATATGTGTCAGGGTTGAATATTTTCTTTATTTTTAACCATTTATTTTCCATCTGTCTATCTTCTCTGATCATTTAGCTCTTTGTATCCTTTGATTATTTTCTCATAGGGTTAAATGCTTTCTTGCTGTTGAGATTTAAGTTCTTTGTATGTCATGAATACTAATTTTTAATCAGAAATGTAGATTTCAAATATTTTTCTGCAGTTTTTTCTTCCTCTTAACAGGATCTTTCTCAAAGTATAGTTTTATTTATTTAATTTTATTTTTTACCAATCTTATTTCTTTTTTTTTTTCAATTCTTTTATTGTTTAAATTTAACAATGGTTATATTACATATTTTCATCATCAGATCAGTTTAGATTAATACTTATAGGTATATAAGATTGATCAAACAACTAAACATTAACCTTTCTAAATCCACATTACTTTTTTTTTTTTTCTTTTCCCTCTTTTTTTCTTTGAAAGTTGACATATTGCATATTGTCCTCACAATCATTCT
>PVJA010030678.1:0-25550 GCA_004027025.1 Myocastor coypus
AAAAAAAAAAAAAAAAAAAAAAAAAAAAGGTAGTTTATACTCATTTCGGTATTATGTCTACCTGAGGGATATTTTCACATTTGTAAACTTTTAAATGCAAAAGTGACTTGAGTCACTTCTTCTGTAGAGATTCTTCCTAACCATCCCCATTCCAACAGAAGTACTGTCCACTCCTAATATTCTCATGGTATGTCTTCCTAACTCTATAATTCCACCTTGGCAACTCAGCGTTGTGTAGCCATCTTTATCTATTAAATCACAAATACTTTAAGAGCAGGGTCTCTATCTCTTTAACTTTATACTCCAAGTGCTTTTGACAAACCAAAGGAACTAAAATGAAAGAGTACTCTATTTACCAATAAAACTAAATTTAAAAAAGAAAAAATAATCAACATACTCAGTATGATTTTTTTCTTCAGGTGACTGGATGTTTTGACATAGACATGGTTTAGAGATGACTTAAAGGAAAAAGAAAGATCCACTTCAAAGAAGGCATTGGACATAGAAAAAGAAGTAGCCTTTATTATATGTGGTGCTTTCTCCTGATTGTCAACGTGTTGGCTTGAGAGATGGCTGAGTTACCCATTGTCCTCTGCTCTCTTAGTACCATGATGTTTCTGATTTGGACCCTACTAACAACAGATACAAACCTCTGACACCATGAGCCAAAACAAATCTTTTTTACTTAAAACAAACCAAGCAACCAACCAAGCAATCAAGCAACCATCCATCCATCCAACCATAGGTTGCAAGCTTCTCATTCATGAGTTAAATAGAAATGGGAAACATATAACTAGTTTATTAGTATCTAGAAAGACCTTAACAGTTGGGACGATGATTTGAATATAGAAAGATGAGATTTAGTAGGGCTAAACATGTATTTTTGTACTTGAGTCCAAGGACTTATATTGTATGTTCAAGCAGTACCCAGAAATAATCTTGTAAATGATAATACATCAGGTGAGATCCCTGTGAAAAATGCAGAAGAAACACCTCCAGCTTTCCTGGGCTACCTCTGTGGAACTGAGATGAGCTGGGCTAAAACTGCAAGTGCTGCTTGCAGAAGCTGGAGCTGGCCAGAGACTCTGCACCCGGGAAGAGTGAACTTTTATGTGAACTTAAACCTCTGTGGAACTGAGATGAGCTGGGCTAAAACTGCAAGTGCTGCTTGCAGAAGCTGGAGCTGGCCAGAGACTCTGCACCCGGGAAGAGTGAACTTTTATGTGAACTTAAACCACCTAGTAGTAGTTACTTCAGAATAAATCCCACAAGAGAGATCAAACCAAAATTCTGAAATAATAAAAGATATATCTTGGGCTGGGGATGTATAGCTCAGTGGCTTAGGTGCCTACCTGGCAAGTGCAAGGTCCCAAGTTCAATCCCCAGTATATATTTAAAAAAAAGTCTCTTAAATGTGTAGGGTGAGAAAACACTGTGTGAGTTTGTATCTACAAAGGAGTTAAACTGATTTGTGAGACACACAAATAACACTCCCTGTTTTATATCATATTTGATATACACTATACCTTGATTTACTATAATTATTATAATCACTAGGAAGCCTAAATTATTAACCAGTCTTAATTGTCTTCATTTTGCTGGGTATCTAACTCATGACCTTGTGCTTGCCAGGCAGGTGCTATGCCACTGAGCTATATCCTCAGCCATCTATCTCTATCTCTATCCCTATCCCTATCCCTATCCCTAACCCTATCCCTATCCCTATCCCTATCTCTACTCTCTATCTATCTATCTATCTATCTATCTATCTATCTATCTATCTATCTATCTATCTATCTATTTCCTCCAAATTCACAAGGCATTTAAAGATACAATGAAAATGTTAACTATTTAAAAATAGTTTATTGGAGTAAAAGACACATTGCCATTAACCTTCTCCCCATAATATTCTCTCTCACTTCAAACCCAGTTATTCAGTCTTTCTTGCCAGCTGTTGAAGCAGTTCTAGTTGCCGTCTTTTGTGAGTGTCTTTAGTTATACTGCTGTGGCTGCCTGGATGCTGCCAATTGGTTTAGAATGTTGATCTGTTTTGGACATTCTGACTTTGGGGAAGTTAGAAGCTGCAAGGTGCCAGACATGGTGAAGAAGGTCGATGAGGGCGCACAGTACTGTTTTTGTTTGACCGGAATTCCCCTGAACCTTTTGTACTGATTTAGGACACCAAGGTAGCCATGAAAAGTCATGAAAGAGGACTTCTAGAACTATTGTAGAAAGTAGGAAGGATGGGATAAATGTGTTTGAAGTGAGGAGGGGTGTGTTGAGGGGGATTAATAGCAATGTGTCTTTCATGGAAATAAAATTTTTAAATGTAAATAACCACCGCATTTGTTGATCACACTTCAAATATGTGGTAGTTTTATTTTGTACTTTACATCCAGATATAGAACAGTAAGTTATAAATGCATTCATCTCTGTTTTGGTCCCCATTCTACTTGCCCCCATGCAAAGGATGCTTTGAATAATGGACTGCATCACATTATTTTAGGAGACACAGAACCTGCCACAGATATAGAATATACATATACACAGACACAGAATATGCCGCAGACATAGCCTTAGAAACCAATGGTAGCGCTAATCAGCAAAGTATCTCCAACGCTGGAAATAAGACCTCATTATTAACATAGAGTGACACTATCATTTCTCCTCAAGGGTTCTCTTTAGTGTCTAAAGATATTTCGTCAGTTCATTCTCATGCCCTATTTTGGCCTTGTACAGTAAGTGCCACCTGTGATAGAACCTCCTCCCTTCTGTGCTTAGGTAAACTTCACGCTTAAGAGTGGTATTTAATCAGGGCTGGTAAAGTTAGGAGTGTGTGGGCCATGTTCTGACAACTTCCAGGTCCTTCTAGGAAATCCAACACACAATTTATCAGGGTGTCCTGATGATTTTAACAAGCCACATAGCCTGCTTGAATTACTAGAACAACTTTTCCCTTTAATGGTATACAGTTTGTCTTCCAGACCAGCCTTAGATGTGGAGTTATCGTATGCATGGGGCTGTTCTTAGAACAAGTGGCCACTGCCTAAATGTTTCTGGCCACCAATGTGTTCATGAGATACTCAGAGAAATCTGAGTTCCATATTAGTACTAACTATAGGGCCAATGCCTCTTTACTCTTACTAAAATGCTGGAAACATTAGACTAGATGGCCTGGCAGGATGGCTCAGTGGTCTAAAGTGTCTGCTTAGGGAAAGCTTAGGCAGTTGCAGGGACCACAGTTCGATCCCTGGCACCACATGCTGTGCCAGCCCTGCCCTCAGAGCAGGCTGAGCCGGCCATAAAAATAAATAAATAAAACAAAACAAACAAAAAAGTTCTGAAACAAGAAAAAAAAAAAAAAAAAAAAAAGAGTAACATTAGACTAGAAGTTGACTTTACATCAATCTTTCTGTAATAAATACTACTCTCATAACTCCTGGGCAGTTTACGGACCCTCAATATTTGTGCAGAGTCTTTAAAGATCTTTCTTAAAAGTTTTTATTTATTTATTTAGTATAGGGTCTCACTATTCAGTTTGATTAGTGATCCTCCTGTCTCAGCCTCCCCAGTGATGGGATTACAGGCGTGCACCACCATGCCTGGTTTTGGTAGTGAGCACAGCATATGCCAAGGGTTCTGGTGTTCTGTGGTGCTAGAGATTGAACCCAGGTCCTTGTGCTTGCCAGGTAGGTGCTTAGACCAGTGAACTATCTCCCAGATCTTTATGCAGATTCTTAAACTCTAATACTAGACATTTAGCATGCTAGAAATTATTCTCTTAAGTCTTTCCTACATGTATGTTCTGTCTCAAAGTAACTTAAGAGACAGTCTGGAAGAATGGGGAAAATATGGCCTTTGGAATTTGTCTTTTCACTTTTTTACTTGAAAAATGGAAAAACCCTTATTTTTAAAGGATTGTCGTAAAGGATTAAATGTGTATAGTACTTAACCAACAGTTCCTTCTTTCCCTTTTTATGTTCTTAAGATTGTTGCTAACAGGCTGGGCGTGGTGGTGCACACCTGTAATCCCAGCACTTGTGAGGCTGAGGCAGGAGGATCGGTGTGAGTTAGAGACCAGCCTGGGCTACAAAACTGAGCTCAACAGCAGCCTCAACTGCATAGTGAGACCCTGTCTCAAAAAAGGCAAAAAAAAAAAAAATATATATATATATATTGCTAACAGAATTGCTACATATAAATGAATGAAGATGAACACTATTTTCTTAAATTTTAGGTTTAGTAAAAGCACAAGAAAATAGAGGGAAAATATAAGTAGTTCATGTAGTCAGTTCATGTGGTCATATGTTGCAAAATGACATTTTGGCCAATGAAAGACCACAGATATGTGTGTGGCCCTGTGACATTCTATCATCCAGTGATGTGGCTTTGGAGTCTTGCAAGTGCACCCTGTGATATTTCCACAATGATGAGGTCATGTAATGACCCATTGTTTAGAACAACTCTGTTATTGTTTTCATGATTATCTATCTACAGAAGTTTAAAAAAAAATGGACAGGGAGGAAGTGAGCAGCTAGAACACACGTACACACACACACACACACACACACAAAGTTTGGAGAAGATGAAGAGCCAAGAGGGGGAAAAATGGGCAGCTAAAGCAAGTAAAGCCTCTTGTTGGAGACAGTTACATGCATAATTATTACACATTTTCAGATTAGGATATTTGAAAAAGAGGTAATTTAACTAGAATTTCTTTATCATGAAGTAGGATTAGCCAGAAAATTCTATAAACAAACAGGAGATTTGGTTCCCTTGTTCCTAAAAAAATCAGTAATGTATTAAAATGCACTTCACTGATTGAGTTATTACAGAAAATATAGTAGGATTATTGAGGATAAATGTTTACCTAGCTTCTCAAATATATCACACTGCACACCATACTATAAAGTGGAGTACGTGCTAACTGTAAATTCTAACTGGTAACTGTTTTCTGGACTGATGTTTGAGTAGCACAGGATACAGAGGAAAGACCGAGCTGGAATTAGAAGGCATCAGTACTACTGGAGGCCATAAGATCTAAAACTCAAGTAATGCTTTATTTCTTAAAAATACAGTAAATACAGACCAGTGAACTACCTCCTAGTTCTTTATGTAGATTCTTAAACTGTAATACTAGATATTTAGTATGCTAGAAATGATTCTCTTAATTCTTTCCTATATGTATATTCTGCCTCAAAGTAACTTAAGAGATATTCTGGTAAAATGGGGTAAATATGATCTTTAGAATTTGTTTCTTCACTTTTTTACTTGCAAAAGTAAAGATACAGTACTTCTAGTCAAGCATACAGGATAAACTTGAGACATTTGTAGTTAAATGGATGGACCTTAAGACCATACTGTTAAGTGAAACAAGTTGAACATGTAAATATCTCATTATCTCTCTAGTGTGAGAAACTGAAAGTGTAAATGAGAATCAAAATGTGTACTAGATACTGTGAGATAGGAAGAAATTGTTCAAAAGGGGAATCGGGGGAGGGATGAGAAAAGAAGGATAAAATGGAAACAAAGCTTTGTGGACAAGGAGGGGAAGAGGGGTTTAAAGTAGAGGAGGGGAATGGGAAAAACGAATCAAGATCTATCCTGTACAGTACAAATTTCCTATGATGAATATGATCATTATATATGTCTAAATGGTACCAATAAACTTAATAATGAAAAAGAGGAAAAATGCAGCACTTCTGAAATATGTTAGTGGCACAGATACCAGTTAAAATCACAGCTGCACATCACCAGAAGCAGCCCAGCACAGACTAATGGAAAAGTTGTAGTTCCTTGTGATTTCAAATTGTACTTTGGCAGCGCATGGCTTCAGAGAGACGTACATGATACCATCAAACTTCTATTTTAAAAATACAATAAACAACTTATTTAATCTATTTCCCTGTTTCCAGGCTTTATGGCCAGTCTGCAATTCTGTCTATCATTTGATCAGGCAAGAAGACTTAGGTCAAACTTTGGTTTCTTCAGTTACAAAACGAGCTACCCTGCCAGCTTTGTCTCCCCTCTAGGGAGGATCAAACAATTTAACATGAAATATAAAAGTCTGTCTTTGGTTGTTGTTTTTTTTTTTTTTTTTTTTTTTTGTCTTTTTGAGACAGGGGCTCGCTATGCAGTTGAGGCTGGCCTTGAGCTCACTTTTGTAGCCCTGGGTGGTCTTGAGCTTGCACCAATCCTCCTGTCTCAGCCTCCCGAGTGCTGGGATTATAGGCGTGAGCCACAACGTCTGTCTTTGTGAAGGGCAAAGACTGCACTTTAATACCTTCTCTAGGTTCTTCAATCTCTGGTCTCTTCATACAACTTAACAAGAGGTTCAATATGTGAATTAGGCTGGCAAGGATAGTTACTCTCAGGACTGAAGTTGTTCAGTAAAAACTACATAATTGGAATTGAGTCACTTGTACTAGGTTGAAAATTTTTATCCCAAATTTTTTGTTCTTTTCACACTGGTAAAGTAGTATTTCTGACATGAACATAATTTTGTATCCTCTAGGGGAAGTACAATCTAAAATGCTTTCCCAGTGACGTGATTCTAAGATCACACCTTCTCAATGGTGTGGCAGTCTTCTAACTTCCTTTATCTACTATTGGCTGCTTCAGTCTGTTTCTTTTCTTTTTTTTTATTTTTATTCTTATTTTTTTTTGTCTTTTTGAGACAGGGTCTCACTATGCAGTTGAGGCTGGCCTTGAGCTCACTTTTGTAGCCCAGGCTGGTCGAACTCACACCGATCCTCCTGCCTCAGCCTCCCGAGTGCTGGGATTACAGGCATGCGCCACCACGCCCAGCTTTCAGTCTGTTTCCACAACAGATACAGAGGAACAGCTTCAATCTAATCATCCCTGCTATATAACTTTTCAGTTGCTGCTGACCACAGCACTACACCCATACCCTTCCTGGTCTGGCTTCTGCCAACTTCTGTGGATTCTTCTCTAACTTTTCTGCATACATTTTGCTGCAGCCCCAGATACAGTTCTCTATGGCTCATATTTGAGATCTATACTAGAGGATCCTCTATGGACAAGCCTTCCCAGACCCACCCTTCTAGTTGGTTATTTGTCTTGCTGTATGCTTTCATAACCTATTGCTTCTCATGTCTTTAATGGCATTAACTGTAGTTTATATTTTTGTAAGTTTTTGATTAAAGTGTGTCTCTGACAAGTCAGGAACTCTACCAGGGCTGAGGTCTTGTCTATTGACCACTACTGTATCGCCATATAGATTAAATAGGAGGCACTTAACTGCAGCATAAACCATTTTATATCCACTCACACTTTTGCCCAATTTCCTTTGTCACACATCACATATTGACCAGCAGGTTTGAGTTGTATACTTAGAGCTATACAAAATGGGAAAATCTACTTTTCAGTGATTGGTGAAAGGTCGATTTAAGTGCTTTAGTGAAGAGCTGAGGAAATTTGATTTTGCAAGTATATTCTCAAGAACAGATTTACTAGAAAATTATTAGTATGGTT
Source organism: Myocastor coypus (assembly GCA_004027025.1). Taxonomy (NCBI): domain Eukaryota; kingdom Metazoa; phylum Chordata; class Mammalia; order Rodentia; family Myocastoridae; genus Myocastor; species Myocastor coypus. The sequence goes on from PVJA010030678.1 coordinate 7,495, forward strand.
AGACATTGTCCAACAAGGAGGATTATTTTTATGCCTTTACTTTTCCAAAAGGATGAAAGTCCTCCAAAATCCCACAAGCATATAATCATGCATGGCTTGAATGTCATTCTTTCTGTCTTATGCTATTGGAGTCATGTGAACATATGCAGTAACTCATTCCCTGTCTTCCTTTTTCAAGTTCCATGCTCCTTGGATGGGTCAAAACCACCACACACTGTCAGACCACAGAAGAGACACAGTCTTACAGGCTTTTAGTACCTTTTCTTCTGAGTCCCCTGGTTGACAGGTAATAACTCCATCTCTTGATCCTCCTGCAAATGTTGCCTTACAATTTGCAAGCCACTATTATGAGAAAAAGAGAGACAGACAGGTAAACTCAGGTACATCTGAGAACAATTAAAGCATGAATTCTTTCAGAAAAAAATTATCATGCTTCTAATAGTAAAATAAAATTTTGCTGTAATGACTTTTAGGAAAAGATTACTTTTGGGGGTTGAAATTAAAATGTCTTTTTGGGATCAATGATAGCCATTAAAAAATAAAGTTTCAACACTGTGATATATCTCTATTTCACCAGACCACTCCTAATGTATGTATAAATGAAAATGAATACATAGGTGGTTAGGAACTTTTCATAAGATTGTCATAAGGCAGTTTCTTTGTGGCATGTCTCCTCCAGTGCAAGAAAGGCTATTAACTAACAGCTCATCTGTTTAGAGATTCTTCATATTAAGCATCTGGGATAGTAACACATACAGATGTAAAAAGGAACCTGTGTCCAGAGAGCGTGATTACTGAAGAACTGAAATTCACAACTGCACCCATAGATTAGCATAGCTCACTAACTAGAATGAAAGGATTGTTTTCACCAACTGATGACCAAGAGCTGGCAAATAATGACAGGTGAAGCCCCATAGAAATAGATTGAATTGTTCTGTGGAATTCAGAACTCTTATTCCTGGGTAGGTCCTGGGAAAATCAGTAACAGCAGCAGCAATAAACCCAGAACCATATGCTTTTGGGGCCGGTGGGATGGCTCAGTGGTCTAAAGCACCAGTTTGAGGAAGCTTAGGCAGCTTCAGGGACTGTGGTTTGATCCCTGGCACCACATGCTGTGCCAGCCCTGCCCTCAGGATGGGCTGAGCCGGCCATAAAAATGAGTGAATAAACAAACAAAGGTTCTGAAACAAGAATAAAAAAAAAAAAAAAAAGAAAAAAAAGAATGAGCATCCATGTATGTGGCTCTGTGCTGGGTAGCTTACAGATATTCTCTTTTCCAGAGAATACTGTTAGGAACATGAACCAATGCTAGGATTATAGATGTGTGCCACTACACCTGGTTTAAGCGGCTGGCACAGCATGCGTTACCAGGGGTCAAACCTGGGTTATTGAGCTTGCCAGGCTTAGCCCACCAAGCTAGCTCCCTAGCCCACATAGTTCATCAAAGTCCACACTTTTTCCAGAGTGCCTGAAAGACGGACATCAATAAATGTCAGGCCATTAGTCTTACTGAACCACTGAGTTCTCTGAAAAAAGGTGTTGCATAAGTGGTTTTTCGATCACTTCTGCCTCTAATATTTTGTCATCTAGATCTATGAAGGAAGAAAGAAGTGAAGAACAACAGCTGAGAAAAGCCACAGGGTTGGGGAAACAGCTACTACAAGTAGGCAAAGGGGGAGATGGGATTCATCATGGCTGCTAGTTTTGAGAGAGGCTAACATTAGAAGGAAATGATCAACCCTTCTCAATCTCTGAGAAAAGGGAAGTTGTAACACTGATAAAAAGACCTACTAAGCATGTCTGGTTTCTTGGTAGAAACACTAGGGGCCTAAAAGTCAAAGTTGAAAGTTTTCTCTCTTCTAGGTCCTATTTCTATAATATATTAGGCAGTTCTGCTACCATTAGATTGGGTTTGTGAACAGAGGAAAATATGAAGTCTGACCTCTCCCTACAGAGCCCATCCTGGCAGAGCCCTTCCCAAGAACTTGTCACAGTCAGATTCATTTGTTTTTCACTGAATGCATATTCACAGAAAGACAAAAGCTTACTGAGAGAGTGGCCTCTTTTCTGTTGTTGTAGGTATCCAAATATTCTTGCAGTTCTAAAACACTGAACTTGAGCTTGTCCAGAAGTCCACAAGAAAGGAGCTAGAGACAGGAAGATAACTGGTAGTAAGAATCCTGGGAGATGAAGGAATGGTTTCATAGATAGAAAAGCTTATTTATAAGTAATGCAGTGGGGCCAATGCCATCCATTTTAATCATCCATGAAATCTATGATTTTGCTCTGCTGTCCATTGCAATTATAGTGAATACTAACTTGTGAATTTAGGTCTCCTAGGAATATCTAATTTTTTTAAAAAATGCAGTACAGGCAGAGAAGCCTTATGTATTTAACAGAGGCTCACACAGGTGTGATGAATATTTTTTATGTATGAACTCATATGGGACTTTTACTCTACTGTTGTCATGCAGTGATACTCCAAGTGGTCTGGCGTCAGAACTCCAGAGACTCAAGCTGATTTTACATTTAAGGGAGGATGACTGTCACTTTATTCCTTGCTTCAGGGCAAACAACCACAATTTGGTTCTTGGAAAGACTGACTCTACAAAGACTTTATAAACCCGGTCATTCAGCCTGCATGTGTGACTCTTCTGTGATACGATATGGACAAAGGTCACAGATAACCCTGCCCTCCAAGACCTTGTCAGTCTGGCAGGTCAGAGTTATGTTCATGAAGTCACGAGTTAGCAGTCTGCTGGAGACTGTCTCAGTCATCCTTCAAACTTAGTGTTCATGGTTGGGATGCGGGACGCAGAAGGCAATGAGACTTCTGGACTTGTGCGTAAGAAAAGAGTTGAGGCCTGGCCTGGTGGCGCACTCCTGTAATCCCAGCACTTGGGAGGCTGAGGCAGGAGGATCAGTGCAAGTTCAAGACCAGCCTGGGCTACAAAAATGAACCCAAGGCCAGCCTGAACTGCATAATAAGACCTTGTCTGAAAAAGACCGAAAAAGAAAAAAAAAAAAAAAAAGATAATAAAGATGAAAAGAGTTGAGGGGATGGCTCTGAAGACCCATCTGGCTGGGCCACCTGACCTGGTCAGCTCTGGGGTTGAAGGGCACTTCATAGCTGGCAGGGCAGCATCACAGAGGGGTGCCAGAGGCACAGCAATAGCATGGAGATGGATCTCTTCCCCCAATTCTCTGAGGTAGATCTGCCTGAGCCTGTGCTGGCAACGTGCACCCTGTACACCCAAGGCCTCTGGAAGTCAGAGCATAGGCCCAGTGCTACCTGCCACACTGAGGGGGTTTAACTAGCACTGCACAGGCTTGCTGCTACAGCCTGGTCACTCCTGCGATACTTACAGTCTCTGCATCCACAAACAGCGTCGGACATTCAGAGCAGGAGGTAAGCATCTGGGAGGAGCTAACAAATTTGGACCCAATTCCCCGGAGGTTATCTCCAAGGTAACTGGCTGCATCACAGGTCAGGAAGCAGAACCTTTTCTGAATATTCTGGAAGGCAAGATTAGCAATCAGTTGCCAAAGACAAGTTCAACTTACATACTAGAAAAAAACTCCTTTTGTGTAGCATAGGACTTTTAAAATCTTTTTACGTATTATCTTTAAATTATCAACAACTTGGGTGGCTGAGGCAGGAGGATTTCTGTGAGTTTAAGGGCAGCCTGAACTACACTGAGAGACCCTGACTCAACCCCCCCAAAAAATCCCTGTATTATATTTACCTGTCAATATACATACATATACACATACATACATCATTTCAAAATATGTATTACATGTATTTGTGTACACACTGTAAAGTAGCTAAATCCAACTAATATGTGTTATCTCAGACTTTTTTGTAGTGAGAATGCTGAAAATCTACTCTTAGCAATTTCTAATTGTTAATCATGTCTGTTATTTTGGAACTGTAGGAGGCTGAGGCAGAAAGGTTGCAAGTTTGATTCTAGCCTGGGCAATTAGCAAGACCATATCTCCAAATAAGGTTGGATTGTAGCTCAGTGCAAAGGCCTGGGGTTCAATTCCATTAATGCCTGTACACATGAGCATGTGTACATGTGCACATGTGCACACGCGCACACACACACACACACACACACACACACACAGTTTTTAATCTTTTTTAAAGTATCAAATGAGCATGAATATCATTCTGGGAATAAAGTGGGGGCAGAGTGATGAGGACAGGCTTGGTAGATTCGTGGTGCTAATGTCACATCTACTGAGGACTGAGGATGCCAGCAACAACCACGGTGGCAGAAATGAAAGGTAGCCACAAGCATTTGAGGTCAGTATATTCTTAGACTAGTCTGAGGAGGGGGTGGACATCAAGGCAGGATAGACGAGCCTGTTAAAGTCAGAGGAAGCATGGGAATGTCAGGAGGAGAAAACAGGACAATCCCAGAAGGAAACAAGCCTCTTATTCAATCAGAAGCTGGGGCTCCTGCCAGGGCCCCCGCTGTAGGCAAGTTCAGTGAGCCCATACCTTAAACAGAGAGGAGAACACATGAAATGTGTACACCGCACAGGAGCCATCTGAGTCGCACATGAGCTGGTTGATATGGCTGCGCCAGGCCTCCTCGGCGTCCTCACAGGCAGTGGGCTGAAAGGCAGCGAGGATGGCCGAGAAGAAGGGCGAGGGAGGGGGAGAGACTCCTCTGTCGCCTTCTCCAAAACTGGAAGACATGGCAATGGCTGTTAAGAACTGATAACCGAGGTCTGCTAGCTGGTTGTACAAATGCTTACATGGATTGTCTGGCCCCCTTTTCATTTTGAGAGTACTCTGGGGCTCAGCTTTCACAAGATATCTGACAGCCCTTTTCTCTCCTTCTAGGAAACAGAATTTTCACCTCTAGAATTTCTGTGATTCTGCCATTTCTGATTTCATTATCCACATTCAGTACCTCGCAGGCACACGGCAAGCATCTTGCTTTCACAGGCCTAAAATGTTTCCTAAAATAAACATCTGTTCCTATGCTTTGGCACTTCCATTTCTCTTTATTTTTTGCTATGAAAATTTGTAACACAAATTTTGATTTTTTTATTTTTTCCTTTTTAAAAAAAATGTATTTGGTACAGGGTCTACATGGTCTCACCACAGTTTGAACTCGTAGTGATGCTCCTGTTTTCAGCCTCCCAAGTGCTGGGACTACAGGCACGCACCATCATGCCTGTAGTCTCAATTGCCATCTCAGTGCACCCTGTGGGTGGGGCTGGCATGGCTTGTGGTGCTGGGAATTGAACCCTGGTCCCTGTGCTTTGCCTAAGCAGGAGTTTTGGTCTGCTGAGCTATCTGGCCAGCCCTACTTTTTGTGTAGAGAGGATTAATGAATGAATGCATATGTGTAAATCACCAGAATACAAAGGTGAGGGAGGAAAGAAATGCAAGGTAAGAGAGAGAAACAGGAAGGAGAGGAGATAATGAATAAAACTGAACAAAAAGCAAAAAGTCAAATTCTTTTCTAGGTATCATCTCAGCCTTCTCTTTGATAGGTATCATTTACCATGTTAGAAAGCCTTCATCTAGCTATATCACAAAATTATTTATTTTAGTTCTTATTTTCAACTTTCAGAAGAGCAATGCTAGGACCTCCTCTTTCTTCTCTTGAAGTCAATCTGCATTATTTATGATGCATCGTAGCTGCTGAGTTGATTTGACCAATGGTAGTCTTATCTGCTCTTCACACATCTCACTAGATTCAGGGGCATCAGACACCCAGTTGAAACTCACTGATTTAAAGGAAAGTAGATATTTAGTATATAAAGAGCCTCTTCTTCATAATTTTTAACTCAAAGTGGAAAGAACTCATTTCCAAATGCTGCCAACTGTGCTCATCTTCAAGGCCTACAATGTCTAACCACATACCCTGGCCCTTCTTAGCCTTTTCCTGCTACTCTTTGGCTGTGTAGGTTCTTACCTGAGGCTCCGTCTTGAATTGAATGTTTTCATTCGGTGAGAGCTCATTGACTGAAACACCACTGTGGGCTTCTTTTTCAGGAAGTTCAGTAGTGTAGTGTGTTGCTGAACTTGCGTGAGCATGACCACAGCACCATGCACCGTGTACACTCATGTCCACCAAGGGCTTCCTTACCTTGCAAGGGTAAACTGGTCCAGGCCTTGATTGCCTTTCTCTTCTGCCTCAGTCATGTCTAGACTGAAGCTGTCACTGCATTCAAAAGCTGCTGGGAGCTCATTGATGGAACTGGAAAGGTCATCCTCATGCACAGTAGTGTCTTCCTCCTCTTGGACAGCTTCAGCCTGGAGGGATGAAAAGAAAGAACCCCCAGTACATAAGAATATATATAGAATATATATAGAGAGAATATAAAATTCCAACACAATAGGAATGGGGACATTTATTTTCTAGCTATTATACAGTCTATTGTTATAGCTAGATTCAGAAATTCTCAGCAGTACTGTTTGTTCATTATCGTCCTATCTCTGTCTTTCACAGCTGTCTCCAAAGGAGCTCTCAGTAGACTGACATCTGACCCATGCTTATGGAGTGTAAACTTGGTAAAGCTGGTTCAACCTTCATGTTTTATAGAGGATGGGAATGATGTTCCTGTGTGAGAAAGACATTTGTCTAATGTCTGCTTAATAATCACAGTTGGACCTGGGAAAAGAATACTGACTTCAGATTCCAAAGCATGTACAAGTAATCCAGAGTCCTGTACCACTCAGGGCCTTTGCGTATTGAAAGTTCTCTAAAATCCATGTACAGATATGCTTTACTTTTGAGTAAGAGTACCTGCTGTCACTGCACTGCGACATGTGGACACAGCAGTTAGCAAAAGGGCTATAAGGCAGGAAGAACCATGATAAGTGAGAGGCAAGAAGGAGAGATACAGCAAGCAAAATGGAAAAAGAGGCAGGGCTTGATTGTGTGCCAAGAGGGAAATTAGCTGGAGAACTGATTGTTCTTCAAGAGAGGAAGGAAGGCAACTGGATCACACTTCAGAGGAGGAGAGGAAGAAAGCACACATACAATTTACAGTGAGTCATTTTCTTAAAACAAAAACAAAACTGAGGCAAATTAGAAATGTACTTTAACTCTAGGATTAATAGGAGAAATTAGTAAGAATAATAAAGATATATTAGGAAAATAGGATGGCTCATGTCTTTGGTGGAACTGCTTATGAATACTGAGTTTTAGAGATGTATCCATATCGGCTGCTTTCTGCTTTTCAAAACTACACAGGTGCAATGAGGTGGGCCTCTGGGGAGTGTCCTGCTTATTAGTGGCACACAGACCCCATCTACTCTGGCAAGGCTGAGGTCTGACAAAAAGATCTTTACTTTTTCTCATATCACACATATATCAAATACTACAGAAAGCCAACTTGTAAGAGAAACAGGAATACTTCTGTAGGAATGAGTCTGAACTTAAAGAATTAGATGCTTTTTAGTTAAGCAGTGCTTTCTACAAGAAAGTGTGCATCTTAACATATAAACTACTGAGAAATAGCAAATGCTGACAGCATTAAATGTACCGAGGTACCTTGGTGTACGAGTTTAATTTGTTCTTTTGATTTTAGGGAAGAGGGCTGCACTTGTGTTTGTGTGGCGAAGATGGCCACGGTCATGTTTGTTGTCAGATGTGAAGTTTGTGAATGGAAGCAAAACTTTGCCAAAACTTTGGCTTGCAAACCCAGTTGTTTGCAAACAGAGACATTTGGGAACTGGGGTATTAACTGTATTTTCTTTTGCTCCACAGAATTTAATTTCTTAGAATTCTGGCATTTTAATGTAAAACAAGATTTTCTGTCTGGCCCTTTTTGCTAAGCAAAGGATCCTGCCAACTGCAGTAATCCTGACCACAGTCCTTTTGGAATGGGATGGTTTGAGAAATATTTCTTATTTAAACTTCTACTTTTTTTCTGTGTATATGTGTATAATACGGAGGATTAACATTTATAGGAAATTGCACTTTTGTGGTTGCTCTTGGTGTAAAGTACATAGGTTTCTCTCTTCCTCAGGCGTGTTTTTAGTAACACAATACAGAATAACTAATATTCTATTTTTTCCATTAGAAACTTCAGAAGGAATATGCTTTTAAAATTTGTTCCCATTTTCTCTGTAAAATTTACATAATTATAACTGAATTCTGAATGAAGAAAGTTTTACTTTATCCTAATAGTGTAGGTTATTTGGATGTATTTAATACAAAGACCTAAAATTCTGTACTGATGAGCACATATGTGGCTGAAACATGCAAATGGATGGTTTTACTGACAAGATACTTTCTGAAACTTGTGATAAAGCTCACATGAAATACACACTATATACACAGAGGGGTCGCAAACTTGGTTCTTTCCACAATTCTGCTTGTCAACTGAGTTGGGCAGGAAATGAATCAAATTCAATGATCAGTTTCAATTCTGGCTTTAGGGGAAAACCTGATTTGATTCTTGTCCAGTTTGGTTTGTGACCAGAATGGTGGAGATAAGTGAGTGAGGAATCTCTTAAAATACAGATACTGTATTCACTAGATGATGTTTCTCCTCAGTCTGGCTAGGAGAATTTTGCACAAATCTGGTAAAATACTGTGATTAGCGTTAAAAATTCTGATAGTATGCCAAAAGGCAAGTGTTGAATTAATGTACAATTGTATAACTGGTTCCTTCATAGGAAAAAATTCCTCCAAGTTTGCGCAGACACCCACACCTCACTTAGCATATTGTTTCATAAAAGCCATGACAAAAGCAGCAGTTTCCCAGTCCCAGTGATCTCAGACATATTTGCCCTCAGTAAGCTGTGTTTGGGCAAAATGATTCAATTTACAAAGACTTCAGATCAAATCTCTTTGAACCAAGAAGATGGCTGCTCGAGTGAGTGAGTATAAAGCAGCTTGAAAACATAGGGCACAGTGTACACGTTTTAGTTATTTCACTAAAATCAGGAAAAGAAATGCAGTTCTACTTTTGACCTCCCTTCCCTAAGAATGCTCAGAAGAATTAGAGGAATTTTTCTCTAAAGGAAACAACAATCCCAAGTGCCAAAATATCTTCACCTTTGAGCCCTCAGAAATCTGCAGATTATTCATATCAGGCAGTGAAGTGTCCAAGCTGGCCATTCTGGTGCTAAAGGAATGAGGGTCACTGGGGGTTGAGTCACAAGCTGTGGTGAGCAATTCCATGGGATTGGCCTCCTCAGAAGGGGAGAGGGTCATGATCTGTTTAAAAAGCAGAGGAAATAAAGCAACATGAAGTTCCCATCTTTGAAAGTTCTAACTATTCTTTATGTCAGAGTACAAACTATTATTCTCAAATTTTTGGATGGTAAGTATTAATTTTCTCATTTCAATATGCTACCATTATTGGACGTTAGCCATGGCAGCTGTCAATCTGCATTAATCTAGTGCTATGGCATAGCCCTCTAAAATACCAATACTGTATTGGTGATAACCACATTACAATGCCTATCCTATTTCTTCAAACTTTAGTTACCTGAGGAAATTTTTACAAAAATTCCAGCATCATAGAAGTTAGTGTATTTGGGAAAAATCTAGGTCCCTAGAGATTAGATAGTGATCAGGGAGTATAACATTTGCTCCAGTTATTGTATCCACTGCTACCTACAGAAAAGAAGCCACCAGAAAAGAGAAATCAGATACCACCTGAGAATTGAGATTTTAGTCCAATAGCTGTGGTAAATTCTTTACTGGAACTAGAAACAAAACTCCTGCATTAATTATATTTTTAAAAATGTCCCTCAGATGCTCCAGTGGGAGAGTTCCTACTTACTAGGTCGGAGTGCTCCAGGATCTGGCTGGCTGTGAGGTCCTCCTCCTCCGATGATTCATCGGAATCCTCATGGCTCATTTTATTTAGGCTGGGAGGACTTCCTGAGAGCTGGCGCTCCTCCAAGATCTGCATGTCACACTTGTCCAGGCTGTCCAATGAACGTCTGCGCACTCCCCAGTTGAAATTGTCCATACTCTCGCCCTGAAATCACACCATCAGCTGGGTTTTTATGCTCAGATCCTCCTGTGCTCACACCTTTAATTAGTCACAGCTTAGAAACAAATGCGGTCATCATCTTCTAAGCCCTCATAAGCTGGGGTATAAAAACTTTAGTTGATGTAAAAAGTAAAAGTAGACTCCTTTTATGTAAATATAATATTAAGTCACAGAAGTGATTATATTTTTTTCTGGGCATGTTGGATATTATTTTTTAAATTAATTTTGACAAACTTTAGAAATAATGTGTGTTTTTAAAAATCTGTAAGAAAGAGACTATTAATATTAAAACAATATCAAAAGGTCTGGGCTCCCTTCCCCCACCAACCGGTTTAGTGCACTTTTCCAAAGGAGAAACAAGTAGGAGCTAGGCTTGCAGCACATTCCAGAATCCTTTGGCTATTAAGTAGAGGAGCATTAGGTAAACATTCCAGCCTGTCCTGCCAACAGCAGTTTTCACAGATAAAACGCAGAGTTAAAGACTGTCAGAGAGCTGGACAAAGTTTGATGAATCATGCACTATGCAGAGGCCAGAGCAGCAATGGCTTAACTTTTGCTTTAGGTTCATCTTTAAATAATTGTTTCATCCTGGAAAGCAATTTCTTGCCTCAGTACTAGGCATGACTGCTGACTTGTACACTGTGGTTTTCTGAGAAGTGGCCTAAGAGGCCATGTAAGCATTAAAGAAGGCTTTCATTATATGGTAGATGTTTATATAAACTACCAGATACTAAGTAAGCTTATTTGACTGTTTTTGTCTAGAAATGAATTTGGTTTTTGCTTTTCCTGTTTCTTAAATTAGGAATACAGGAAGAGAGGTATTAATAGTCTACTGATAAGCAAGTGTTAATCTAAACAAAAAGGTAATGAAATAGAAATTAACTATGACTCCTTTGATTTTCTTGGAAACATTAAGTAGGGCCTAATGGTTCACTCTCATGAGAGCTCAGAGATCTAAGTGGCTATTATTCTTAGTAGTGTGTTCATTTCTCTTTGGCTTAAGAATCTATTATTTCTGACTCCTAATAGAAGGGTTTCATTCTCATAGATGTCCTACAGTAAAATCTTAGCATATTATTCCAAATGTACAGAAATTATGTCTGTAGTTTTCATATTTTGTACCTGCTGTTTCCCCTGTATCTGCAAAAGTTAGACATGCCTAGTATGAAATCGAAAAATGCTACAAAATCCAAAAGAGCTGTCACAATGCCCTGAAGTGGAAAATGCCATATCTGACATTATGTGATGGGTCATAGTCAAAACAAGGGACCATTACAAATATTGTATAAAATTATCTTTAGGCTATGTGCATAAGGTATGTGTGTGTATGTATGTGTGTGTATATATATATGTATATATGTTTATATACATATAGTAAATGAATTCTGCTTAGTATTGGGTTTCATCTCCAAGAAATCTGACTGAATATATGTAAATATTTCAAAATCTGACAAAAATATGAACCAAAATTCAAAATCTAGTTCTAAGCATTTTATTTTTTAAGATTTTTTTTTAGCATTTTAGATAAGGGATATTCAACTTGGTTTTATTTGATCTGTGTCTGCAATTATAAATAATTTTTTTTAGCATGGTGGAGAAGACTACTGTGTTGGGATTTTAACATAGCTATTGTAGTGAAAAAAAATGTGTAAGAGCAAGAGGTCTTGAAAGAAGAATGCAATGATTAAAGAAAGGTAAAAAGATGAAACATGACACTATACAAAACAGAATGTGAAAACTAATGGAATATATAAATTTGTAAAACTGATTTTTTTGTATAAAATGAATGGATGAGTTGGAAGAACTATATTTCATTTTTAAATGTTTTTACTTCTAAGGATCAAACCCAAGGCCTGCATTGCTAGGCAACCACTCTACCCCTCAAGCGCTACATGAGCAACACAGACATTGACAGTAAGAAATGCTACCCTGGGCAAAGATAGCTGCGACCATGGACTTGCTGGCAGGTCTGGTGAAGACCTGAAGCCATCAGGTATGAGAACAAGGATGCAGGGAGCTGTCCTTGCAGGCATAAGATTTGTCTTGTTAGAGGATGTGACAAGGCCAACACAAAGGTGTTGCAATTGTTTTCCTAGTGGTAGCTGAGTGAGGGGTTGAGAAAAGGTTGTGTTGTAGGCTAATTCCAGTAAAGCTCCACAGTGATGGAGGTTGGAGGTGTAGCTCTGAAATAGAGTGTGTGTTAAGGACATGTGAGGCCTTTGGTAGACTACACTCTCCCAGGGTTGTGGTATGGTGGTGTAGCTGAGGTGGTCAAAAGTTCACCAGTGTTTTGCAGCAAGTCGCAGGGATGCTTCCAATGGAGCTCTGCTCTATACTGTTTCTCCCTCAAATATAAGATTGCATTCATGTTACACACAAAGTTAGAGTTCCAATAGTTTACTGGAGATGTCAGGTTTTAGGTTAGAAAATGTAGAAGATGGGTAACTTTTCTGGATGGACAATTTTCCCATACAGATATCAACAAACAAATACACCACTTGGGACTTGTACTAGGATAGAAAAGTATTAATAATATTCTAGAAATATTGGAGGTAATATTCACTGTGGTCTGGGTACAATTATTATTGGCATCTCTTTTCATTTATGAAAGCCGCTGTTTAGATAAAAATTGATCTGGTCACCATAAAGAGATACAGTCTAAGTGTTGGGAAAAAAAATTTTCTGGAAGTATATATTATATAGCACGAGTTGCAGATAGATTTCACTTTTTTTGTGCTAGGCATTGAACCCAGGACCTTGTGTACATGCTTTGTCCCTAAGCTGCACTCCTTGCCTGATTTCATTTTTAATAGGAAAATAATAATAACCCATTCAATTGTGTACTCGCCTAACCAGAAATTATAGGATAGCCTGATCAAATCTGATGACTCACTTTTTCTCAAGATGTAATATGTTTTGTTCTAGAACATAAAAATTTGGCTAGCATGTAAACATTTCTAGAATCATTACTAAAATATAAAGACTTTTTAACAGAATTCTTGTTTTACAGAATACTTCCATACTAAGCAGCCATGAAAGATACATCTTATACAACACATGCCTAAATAGATATATACACACAAATAAGCATACATTTGCTGGAAGGGAGGAAAAAAAGCAATTATGTTGTTATACATTTGCAATGATGCAAAACATCTACTAGCATCTCTGAATTAAAAATAGTATCATCTTACCTGAAGTTCCTGGGTAGCAGATTGAATGGATAGAAAAACAAATAAAAGGTCTATTTAAAATGATTGAAGATACTCAAGTGCATTTGTCTTAATTTTAACACAGTAGCAACTGATAATGCTAACATAAGTAATATATACTTCAGTAGACACAGCTTTTTATTTATTTTTATTAGTTTTTAATATATTTGCTATAAGGTCTCACTACACAGTCTCGACTCATAGTGATCTTCCTGTTTTCAGCCTCCCCATTGCTGGGATTACACAGGGGTGTGCCACCACGCCTGGTCACTGTGGCTGGTTCAGCATGCCCAGGGCTGGGGCAGCATGTGGTGCCAGGGAATGAATCCCAGTCCCTGCACTTGCCTAAGCAGGCGTTTAGTCTGCTGAGCTACCTTGTTGGCCCTGACAGTTTTTAAAGAAGTAAAAATGTGCTAACCCCAAAGAGAAGAATGAATATCAAGCAGCAGGTGGTTCACACCTCTTCATGATGGTGGGAGCATCTGAGGCTACAGACCATAGGCATCATTTCTGAAACAGCTCTCCACTTTAGTGACAACTTTGGACTCTCCAACACATTTCATTAGAATGCCAAAATAACCATTTGTGAGAAAATTGTTAAATGCCACAGGAAAATAAATAAGGGTCATCAACTAGAAAAAAAAGGGGGGGTGTCACCTGATCTTGTTCACAAAGTTAGAAGTGTTCATGATCATGATGTGTTTAGTGTGGATAAACCATTAATAGCAAAGGCACAGCCCTTTAAGATTCTAAAAGGGTTAAGGGCAGAAACTCATATACAGATAGTATCAACAAATCCTGAGATGAGTGAGAAGGAACAGACATATAAGCAGCTTGACTTTTATTTTTTCTTTGAAAACTGGATCCCTCCCGCCACTTGCTTACAGACAAGGCTAGCATGTGTCACCACACCTGGCTTGACAATGGTGTTTTTATGAAGTCATGAAATATGTTTAGCTTTCTCTGATAAGGATATACTAAAATTATTAACCACTGACAGTTTGATCAAGGGGACTAACAATGAGAATGCAAGAGTGGCTCACACTATAGCTACTCCCCAAAGATTGATTATCTTATTCAACCCGCTTGACAACTGCACAGGTGGGTGTTATGATGCCTGCTAAATCCATGAGCATCGGAGCAAAGAGGACACGCATTCCTACTGGCGTCCTTACGGTGAGGTCACTGGCAGAGCTGAAATTCAAACTTGGGGCTGACAGAGTTAAGCCCAAACACTTTCAATGCTATTTAGGGATCAGTAACTATGTTAGAATCTTTTATTATACTTTTATGTGTAAGTTTCAAAACATTCTTAAGTGGCTTATTTAATTTTGAGACAAGGTTTTGCTATGTTGCCTAGATTGGTCTCTAATTTCTGGGCTCACCTGATCCATTTGCCTCAGCCTTGAAGTAGCTGGGACTAGAGACATATGCCAGAGCACACAGCTTTCAAATGACTCCTTTTATTTGATATAAATGTACTCTCTTACTCTTTTGAATTTCTAATAAAATATTACTCATAAAAAGAAATAATCTCTGTGGTATTTTAGTTGTTGTTTAGGACAAAAGAAAGATGCCTAAAAGGAAGGTGTAGCATTTATTATTACGAAAAACATCAGTACTATAGTTCAGAGGCAGGCATCTCCAATTTTCCATTTTAAAAATATTTCTTGGGGCTGGGGAGATAGCTCCGAGGCACAAGTGCCTGCTGGGCAAGTGCAAGGTCGTGAGTTTGAACCCCGGTCCCCCCAAAAAAAAAAAAAAAAAAAAAGTATTTCTTTATTTTTGTGAGTGATGCTGGGGGACACAACACAGGGCCTCAGTGCATGCTGAGCATGTGTTCTACCTCTGTGTCACTTTCCCAACCCTTTCTTTCATTTCAATAGGAATGAAGTCTGTTGTTCTGAAATTGTTTCTACTCCCTCTGCTCTGCATCATTCCTCCTAGGTCATTCCACAGAACGCTTCTCTTGCTGATGAGGAAAATAGCAACCTTTCTCATTTGGTCAGCTTTCTCTTCGTTTAAGTCCCTGAACAAAGTGGGTGCCTGGACTTTAGGCCCTGTGCCAGGTCAGGGAGCTAATCTTTTGACATGAACTGAACACTTAGCCCTTGTTCAGAGATATTCAGAAAATAATCAAATAATTGCACAATGTTTGCTTTTTCTGCCACTAATGATGGGTTAGCAGTAACCTCTGCAATACTTGGTTCTAGAATAGTTTAAAGTGAAAATTAAGCGCCTGCCTGGCAAGCTCAGGGTCCTGAGTTCAATCCCCGGTACTGAAAAAAAAAAAAAAAAAAAAAGCTGAACATTTTTTTTTTAACATAGTTAGTGCTTTTAGCTCTGTGGCTTCCATGAGATGTAAGTGGGGTAGTCAGTTATCACACCCTTTTAGGGTGGATACCCAAAGCATTGCTTTCCTATAAGCGTGCAGTTAAGTTAGAAGGTGCCTACCTGCCGTAAGACAGAGTAAATTTAGAATGTGAGCCTCTATCTTAATTGGAAGGCCAGAAGAATGCCTTCTGGAAAACAGAGTAGGTTCAGTTAAAAGTAAATTGACTAATGCTGAGCAACATCATGCACTGGGCATTGGACATGGTTATAGAAGCCGATGCCCCTGAAGGGAGTTGTGTTTTCATCCCCAGGAGATTAAAGACTACCTCTCAGCTGGGGCCTGCCCCTTAGCTACAGAAACCAGGATGACTGACTGAGGGCTATTCCTCCTCCCAGTGCAGTTTTCAAAATCATGATTCATAGCAGAAGGCATCTCATTACCATGACCACTACTTAAAATAAGAGTTTGTATTTGCCTGTTGTGACTTGAATTCAGCCGCTCCAGGTATCCGAAAAACTGGCAACCAACCCAAAGCAGAGAAAGAATGCTCTCTTGTACGCTCTGTATTTCCAGATCTAATGATTTCATAAAAAATAGCACAAAAAAGCTGGAGCCCGAGGCTCTGATCTCATGTTGTAGCAGGCAAGCTTTGAAAGAACTGATTAAAAAAAAAAACTTCGCTTTTAATATAATTAAATGCTTAGCATATTTTGCCCAGGTGCCAGTGAACAGACTTGGAACTACCATGTTTTGTGCTTAAATTTCCTTTTGGACTGTACACACAGTCTTTGTGTGGTCATCCCAGGTCTTTCCCACTTAGAAAGAACTTGGCAGCTTCTACCCTGGGCTCAGACAGGAAGGGTGTGGCGGCTCTTACCCATGTTAGGCAGCTGTACCTTAAGTAAGCTGATTCAAAATACAGTTTAGAGCTTTGCAATTAAAGATGTTCTTACAAAACCTCAATATTTAGGAGGCAGAAAGACACAATTTTGTTAGTCAAGGACAAAGTTAGGGTGATTATTTTTAAGACTATACTGTACCTCTCCATCCTCCAGCTCGACATCTAGGAAATCAAAGTCCCTGAAGACTCTGAACTGCTGCTCGCTGTTTGTGTCATCCATGTTCTCCTGCTCTCTGGTGCCGTCTTCGGAAGACACCAGGCTTGCCTGATGCTCCAGCAGATCCAGGTCCCCACACGAGGAAAAAATCACCTATGAAGTTAAAGAGTCTTCTCCTGAGAAACTGGGCTCTCCTCAGTTGTTTGCGCTACAATAAACAGTAACTGGCTCTTCACAGCACTGTATTTCCAGTACACACCTAATTCCTTCAGTGGGTATTTTTAGAATGTTCTTTTATTATTTATGTTGGACAGGTGCCTTCGGATTAAACTCGTCACAGAGACATAAGTTTGTGCACTAGGAAAATGTTCAAGAGTTACATTACTGGCTCTTAATGGACGAAGATGGAATACTATCTGGGTGTGTATGTGAGAGAAACAACGGAGCATATGCTCACAGCCAAACTGGGAGTTAAGAACTTTCTATTCTTTCTGAGCTGACTGGGATTAGAAACTGCCTTCACACACTCACTAGAACTGCTGAAGAGTAGCTAAGTACCATGCTCATAATTTACACATAAATCCCTACCATGCTGCTTTAAATAAATCAAAGTATTTCTTCTGTTAAAATCTTTGCTATATTAATGTTTTAAAATTAAATTGACAGCTGAGAATTGTGGCACATGCCTGTAATCCTGGCATAATCCTATAATCCCTACACTGAGGCAGCTGAGACAGGAGGATTATCATAAATTTGAGTCCAACCTAGGATATATAGTGAGTTCTAGGCCAGCCTGGACTATGGAGGAAGACCTTGTCTCGAAAACAAAAAGAAAAAATTCCATTTAAGTTTTTTCTTCACAGAGCCATTTTTAGTTATTTATTTTTTTAAAATAAGTATTATGGTTGGCTCAGCCTGCCCTGGGGTTGGGGCTGGCAGAGCATGTGGTACCAGGGATCAAACCTTGGTGCCTGCAGTTGCCTAAGCTTGCCTAAGCAGGTGCTTTAGATCGCTGAGCCATCTTGCCTCTCATGGAGCCATTTTTAATAGAAATTTGTAGAAATAGTAATTTACAAATGAACCTAAATGTTTTGCTAGCCAGCATATACTGAACACAGACTGACAGTAAGTAAAATGAGCAGTATACTTTATATGATCATTAGAATGTCTTAGTTTTCTTGACAAACAGGCAGATCATTATAAATGTTCTTTTAAGAACTGAAATTCACCCCACCGCTGGGAGCTGAGCCTGCGCACCCGCTGCGGACCACATCCCCCAGGATTCAGAAAAGCTAGCAGCCAGAGCCCCAACACAAGAGTCAGGAACCTCGGTAGAAGAACCACCTTGGAGTCTCCAGACCAAACGCCCATAGACACAGCATAACATCACCAAAGTGAAGAGGTCGCTTCCATACAAAATGATAACAACAAGGAGTAGGAGGCAATCTCAGGACCCGTGTCCAC